>CAEGAD010059005.1:0-25317 GCA_903067055.1 Poeciliopsis paucimaculata
CTTCGTAGGTTGTGTGTTCCTCATTTTTAAGGTCCTCATCTCTTCTGTGTGGACAATATAACTTTAGAAGCCGCCTGTAAAATTTTTCGGGTGTTTTTTTCTCAGAAACGAGTAAATCTGATAACTGCAGGTTTGCCCATAGTTCTTTTCTGGATATATCCTGCATCATTAAGGAGGGGAATTGCATTTGGCCCTTCAATTTGTTTGCCATATAGAACGCGGTATTCTGACGCAAATTCTGCCAGGCACATGTGTTCGAATTGTCATAATTGTAACTGAAGCAGTTGGCAAAACAGCAAGTAGTTCTACATGTCAGTTCTGCCCTCTGTTTTAACCTATTTTTATTTAAAACTACAAATATGGAGAATTTGTAGTCCTAATCAGCTGGCCCAGCTGTCTTCCGTTGATATTGTAATGGATCCTCTGCCAGCTCGCAGCTGTCATGAGTGTGGAGGTGGAGAAAGAATTCTATCAGTATGAGGCAGCCAGCTCTCCTTATGCATTGCTATGGGCAGGCCCCAAAAAGTAATTCGTGGCTACACTAAGCCGAGTGATGCCATGCTTTTGCAGGACATAGCATCCGGCGACAAATGAAAAATGAAACATGCAAAATCCATTGCACTGACACATGACATGATCTGGCACTCTATTCATGTGTAAATTCATGAGACCAGGTTTCAAAAACATGCTTTAAACAAAGTAACATCATAGAGTTCAGGTACAGAGAATGACGCGGTGATGAATGTCATGCTGTGACTCTTCAGTGAGTCCCTGGGGATGAAAAGTCTGCCGGAAAAGCATCATTCAGGATTCAGAGTGATGGGGCTTCTTTTCAGTGTCACCTTCATGCAATCACAGCCCAATTTTTCAGCTGAAAATAGAAATAGAAATGTTAGGTTTGTCAGATCATGTCCCAGTTTGCATTCTGAACTGTCTTAATGTTGGAAACATTCTTGTTTTGTTGAAGATGAGCACACTAGGTCACAGGTATACTGAAACATAAATGAGGTGATATTTAATCCTACCTGCTCATCAGTGAATCAGTGCATTTATCCTGCCGCTCTGATTTTGTGGATAGCAAGACACATATAAGTACAACCTTCAGTGGTCAGATTTGTGTGCAGTCTTCCTGTGTGTCAACTCTTGATTTCAGAACTCAATATGAGCTCTATTTCTTCCTGTTACTATCTTCCAGTCTTTTTCTCTTTTTTTCTCCTTGCGGTTATTTTTCTGAAGTAGTTTTATTTAAACTCACTTTTTTTTTTTGTTTTTTTTTTCCCGAAGAACAGTTTCAATTTTCCTGTCTGTGTGAAACCTGCAGCATGTTTGCATCTGTTTGCATCAGTTTCAGACTGGTTACTGGAAAATGTTGCCATACTCATCCTGTATTACTCATTCCTTCACACAGGTGCAAAGCAAAAGCAGAGAGTTTTTGGTGCCATTTGCCAATTTGCATGTGTGTCAGGAGGGTAAAGAGAAAACTACCAGGCCAAATTAGGAGTGGGAGGTCTCAGTTCCCTTTAGTTTAGTGATTTAACAAAAAAATTGCAGCAGCTAAATCCTTTGCCTGTAGTTTACTGACTGTAAACCACTTCTTCATTTAATGTATTTTATGCAGCTCTCCAGAGGCACAGTCACCATATGCCCTGCACCACTAAGCATAATGAGGAGATCCCTGTAGTTCTGAAACATGTCCCTCAGAATATTAAAACTTCTGCTAAGAACTTGTTCAACATGCACTTGCTAAAGGCTACACTAACATCTCAGTGTTTTAACCAACCATACTCCGTTCAGATCAGTTCAGATGTATTCAAGTCCCAAATGGGCAATTAATATTACAGCAGGTGAATATTTATATCTATATGAAAAGGTTATTAAAATCAAGAGGCAAACTATCAAAAATTACTACAGGTCTTCCTTTCTCAAAGACCTGTAGTAGGAATTCTCTTGAATGCCTATTACAGTGATTTGAAAATAGTTGAGTAAGATTGTGGGTATCTCTAGAGTGCAATATAATATAACTACATTTCATCAGTATTATTAGACAGCTCCTTTACTATCCACTTTCTCGATGCAGCAGACTGCATTTTATTCCCAACAGCAACATAAATTCTATCTAAACCAGAGATTTTGCAGGTCAGCATCAATATGCTGCACAACATCAGCTAACTTGGTTAAAAAGCTAAAATACATTTCTGAAAACTCTTCAGCTGAAACAGATTCCAAAGGCAAATTTGATCCAACACATACATCTCCAGCATTCAGTAAGCTGATGTTGCTCCCATCAATGTTCACCTGCTTCACTGTTTTTTCACTAGCTGATGAAACACTACCAAAGCTACATGAAGTTGTGCTTGAAATAGAAATATTGCAAATTACACTATTTGTCATGCACACAAATGTACATAACAGTATATGAAGAAGCTTGCATTCACTTGCATATACGTTTCCTAAAAATAAAATAAAAAAAAAGAGCAAAAAACTAAGATGGCAGAGATCTACAAAGCATGGACACATCAATCACTCTCAAAAACTATAAAACTAAAAGACCCTTGAAATTAGAATTCTATGCTCACTCAACAATATGTAGATCCATATGCGAAGCATACTATTATGCTTTGTAATGCTCTTGTTTTTGTGACATGGACATTTTCTTGCATCTCTCCACCTGATACCCTTTATTTCCATGTATACTCATATTGTGTTTAACAAACTTCTTTGCATTGATTAACTATTCTCCACCAGCCAACAGGTACACTGTGTATTTATGGACAATCAGAATCACATCAGACCAAGAAAAGTAAAATGAAAAATGTCTGTTGTTGTGTATACAGTGTGCATAACAGTACTAATGAATTGCCCTCAGTGACTAAAGAAAAATCTTCTCACTTTATGCCTGATCTGGAGCTTCCGAGAGCAACAGTATAAATTGATAAACTCATATAATTTCTTTCCTCACATACTACAAATTTCCACCAACACTGATACATGTGAACAAGTCTGCAGATTTCCAACAAGTATTTCTCTCGGCGCCTACAGTAATTGGTGTTTGACTTCGGCATACTCTTTTCCACCCCCGCATCCCATGAGGAAGGGCACAGTTTTCAACACACCCTCCCACTATTCTGTGAACATGGCCATCCAGTATTTCTCTGAAAAAAAAAAAAATAATGGCCCATTATTTCTATGTGTACTGACTGCAGCACGGGCTGCTAAGGGTAAAGAGCAGAGGTGCAAATAATGATGGGAGGATAGGTATTACCACTGTATTACAGTTGAGCCACAGTTAAACGCAGATATTTCTTAGTGAAACTAAACCTGACAAACCATTTATTAATAGCCCACATTCAGTCTGTCTTTCTTTCCAATGGCCAGCTGTAAGGTCTTTTTTAATAAATTAGCTGTAACACAAAAAAATGAACAGCATCTGGTCCAATTACCTGTTTAGTATGAGCAAAAGAACCTTCAGATTAATAAAAGGGTGAACAACCTGGCAGTCACGGGAAAGTCACAGCAAACTTAAAATGGGAACGATTGTATGTCAGCGGAGAGTTGGGATGTTGAGTAAAGGGAGAGAGAAAGGACAGTCACCAGCTGACTAAAAAGTGAGCTTTTATCTTATATTCATTTGAAATGCAAAAGCAGGGAGGCAGTTACTGAATTTACGCAGCTAAGTCCTCCTTTCTTTTCCTCTCTCATTTGCATTGAAAGGGACTGCAGGGCTTGTGTGAAGGCTGACGCTCATGAGCTTCATGTCAATGTGTGGGCCCCCCCTTGAGCCAGCTGATACTCCCACATGTTGGAGAACATGTAAGAGCTCTGAGCACTGGCTTGGAAAGTAGCTCTCACTTTTCTCAGTCCCTTTTTTTCGGGCCGCTATGCATAATGCAAACACTTGGGTAAATACTCAAGTACCGAATATTTTAATGTGCTATGGGGTCTGGTGGTATTTCACTTGGCTGGTTGGACTGAATATTTTTTGCAGGAAATGATTTTCAGGTTACGGCAGTGTTACCATATCAGAGTCAAATAGAACGTTAAACAGTTGTTTGCTTAGGAAACTGATCTTACACTTACTTCGGGGGTGTTTTAAATTTGTAAACACAAAAAGAGAATACAGTTACAGTTTAATTTGTTCTGCTCTATATTCAGTGTTACCCTGGCCATTACTGAAGTGCAGTCTGGTTGTATATGTGGAACTAATTGATACTTATAGACAAATTTCAACCATCTCACCTGTGTAGCACTGGGTGAGATGAAGTGATGTTATTACTGGGTTATTACCAGCTAGCGAGTCATATTATGGGTGTAGTGCAAAACATCACTATCTATATGTTGATCCTGATGTTTATGTGCTGTTGATCCTGATGTCTATGCAAGCACTGCAGCACTTGTGTGGGAGAATTTTTTGACATTTTCCACAAAAATCTGTGCCAGGCTAGTTTAGACAGTGATCAAATTCTGTCTGTGCTACAGTGTTAAATGTGAAAAAGAAGATGAAGAATGTTATTTCCCTATGGCATTGTGTCTTTCATCACCATTAAAATAAAATGCTCATACTCAACAGTGTGATTGCGGTATTAGTCACTTCTATGTATTCAGTCATTTCGACCCTTCTATTGTGAGTTATTTTGTAGATCTTCCCCCCTTATCTGCTAGAGGGAATGTTGATGAATCTTAATTTTTTCTCTCTATTTTGCTTCTAACACAGAGAGGCTATACAACCATTTTGTGCTATTCTTTTTTGCGGTTGGCAAAAGAGTAGCATCTGTAAGAAGTATTGATCTGCACTGTGGGTTGATTAAGTGAAAATAAATATTACATTTATCTAATTGAAGTGATATATTGCCAGTCTAAAACTAATCACAAGTACTGGTAAGGTTCAGTCACCAAACTGATCAAAGTCTTCTATTTCAGATACAGTATTTTACTACTTCTCAAGCTACCTTTATACAGAATAGACTCAAAGTGTAGATCCACCATGAAATAAGAAAACTCACCATCTATTCTGGTTTGAATGGTTATTGGTGGCTCAAAAACTAAAAAGAATATTTACAAACATAAAGTAAATACACAAACATAGAAACATAAGTTACCAAGTTTTAGTGCATAATATTCAAAGGCAAATGTCAAAAAAAGTTTTCAATGAAGACATAGAAAGCACAAGGACAGAAGAAGTTACTTAAAATGAAACTTCTTTATGAGGCCAGTCATAGTAAGTGCAGTTCATTTGGGCTGCAAAAGAGTGAAAGAAAAAACAAGACTGAGCACATAACAGCATGACTGTTATGCGCTCCCCTCCCATCTTCTCTGCAATCTAAACTAGGAACAAAAGACAAATGTGTATATTTTTTTTGTTTGTTTGTTTTTATGTTCCTCTTATATTTTTGTTGAAAGTTTTACTCAGTTTTATTTTTATATAAACAGTGCAAGTTAAACAAAACTTGCACTGTTTTGTTTAACCTCTCTGTCATTGAACATGGTGTGTTTGGTAATGTTCACAGCATTTTGGAAATTTAAGGCTTATAAGTAAGCGCAGACTGCTGCCTTATTAATCCCAGCTGCACACGAATGCTAATTTCTAATAAGGGATGCAAAACACAGTTTAAAAAGTCAACAGCATAAACATCTGTACAAAACTGAATGCCGGACTTAAATTTTAGTGGGTGCCTATGTGCACAAGGAATTATCAGTTCTTCAGTGATTATAAATAAACAATACTTCAATACAGCAATGAGGCCAATTTTTGAACCAATGAGAAACTGGAAGTATAGTGACATCATGTTACAATACTACGTCTGTAAGAACATTAATTATTGTGTCTTTGAGACAAAAGAACACTATAGCAAAATGTCTATCCTTCAACACCACGATGCACTTTAAAGTGTACTCAAAGACCATCATCATCAGTCCAAACATTAGCTGTTAACAACAGCCATCTATTTCACTTTGAATCCTAGTCTAGTCACAATAAATCTACAAATGTGATGGAATGTTGCAAAGTGCTCCTGAAGTTAACCAGAAAATGTATAGTTCTAAATTCAATCCATGTAATGCAACCTGAATGCCTTTCTGACAGAAACACAAAGGTAAAAACAGCAGTGGTGTTAATTCAAGTCTAATTCTATGATGACATTTTGACAAAAGGTAATGTTTGTTGGTTGTTCCATAATTGGCTACTGAGTTGTGAGTTTTTTTTAATCATGTAAAGCACTTTGAACTGCCTCATTGCTGAAATGTGCTATACAAAGAAATTTCACTTGATTGGTCATACTTTTAAAATACCAATTATTTTTTGCTAAATGAACTTACAGTGGCATATTGTCAATTTGACTGTAACATGTCCTATTTTTTATTCCATCAATCAAAATAAACCCATCTCTTCATTTTTAGATATCAGATGAATTTCCTTGAGTGGCTTAACTCTATTGAAACAGTTACTAGAACAGGACTATATAGAAATTTCTCAAATATGATATTAATGGAAATGACAAAATAGTAAAAAAAAATGATAGGTAGCTCATGATTACTAGCTAAATCTGCATAATTATTTCATAGAATAAGCAGCTTCATATTATATCTCATAATTTGTACTCAATACTTGTAAAATAATTTTACATAAAAATTCAGTCCTACCTTGATTTTGGGCAGTAGATTATATCTGAAAACTAAAATAATATTTTCATTAAGAAAAAAAAAGTACACAGGACAGTTAGAAATAAAAAGATAATGGACTCTCATTAAAAAGAAAGATATGTTATTCTTACATGCCTTTTATATAAATCACATATTCTCTATCTTTTTTCAGATGCCATCTTTCTGACTGAAAGTGATTACCTTAAAAGACAAGCTGTTACAAAAGGATGAATTTAACATAACTGCAGCACTTTGCTGTGATCACCTGTACTAAGAGCTTCTGCCAGCCCTTTATTTTACTCCAGACACTGTACTAACTACAAAGAACTTTATGTCACACATTCAAAAGACTGTGTGTCTGTGCACGCATGTGCATGGGGGTTAGTACTGAAGGGAGGGAGAAAAATGCTGACCATCACTTTTCCTTGCTGTCAAGACCAATCAGTGTCTGGCAAGTTAATGGAGAACACAAAACCTATTTAAAAGCTACATTTACCACTTGGCTGATTCCATTACATTGTGTAATTTCCAGGTGTCACATTTCCCCTCCACACGTCTGTCTTAATGCTCTCCCAAGCACCCCCTGATTAGTCAGCCTCTGCTGGTTCCCCCAAATCCACTTTAGCAAAGCACCCCATCCGTTTACATCCTCCTTGAAGGATAAAACTCCTATTTTCTTCTGGTGTTCAGCACGTTATCAGATAAGACTGAACACTGTCCTAACAATATTTTTTTTTAAGTGCAAGTTACATTTCTGGAGAATCAAACAAAAAATTTTATTGTAAGGACAAAAACACAACCGTATTAAAATGGCAGCAGATTTGTAATGCAATTTCACATATTCTTTTAAACCAGAATGTTAGAAGTTAGGCTCACATTATCTGTTTAACTATGGATAAACAGATGATAAACAGGACAAGGGTAGCTCTTGTCCTTGATGTGTAATTGTGGGCCAGATCTTTGTCCCTGCCAAATTTCTGAGGAATTCCTGGGAATTTGGTTGTTTGGTAAATTTTTGAAACTGAGGAAAGCTTTCAACCATGTCCCTTAAAGTATTTTGTGTGTAGTGCTGCATGAGTATGAGGTACTTGGATTGCTTTTAGTTCCAGTTATGTTCTGGAGGAATATGTGTCAGATCTGTTTAGCATCTGATGCATGCTCAACACAAAGTCGAGCATGCATCAGACTGGACTGGACTCTATCACTGGGATAAGGTCTAGGGCTCCCTCCACTGCCCCAAATGGAGGAGTTCAAGTATCTCGGGATCTTTTTCACAAATGAAGGAAGAAGGGAGATCGACAGGCGGATTGGCGCAGCGTCTGCCATGAAGCGGAGAGAGAGCTGAGCCAAAAAGCGAAGATCTTGATTTACCGGTCGATCTACATTCCTACTCTCATCTATGGTGAAGAGCTTTGGGTCATGACTAAAAGAACGGCCGAAATGGGTTTTCTCCGTAGTGTGTCTGGGTTCTCCCTTAGAGATAGGGTGAGAAGCTCGGTCATCCAGGAGGGACTCAGAGTAGAGCCGCTGCTCCTCCACATCGACAGGAGCCAGTTGAGGTGGCCCAGGCATCTAGTCAGGATGCCTCTTGGACGCCTCCATGGTGAGGTGTTTCGGGCACGTCCCACTCTGATGCCATGAACGCTTTTTGTGATGCCACTGACAAATGAGGCATGGTCTAAATATCAAGTAATGATCCTTAACACAGAAACAAATCTATAACAAAATGACATAGAACACAACAAGAAACGAATTATTGTATTTCACTTACGTGGTCAAAGTTCAGACATACACCTGACCTAAATGCTGTAGTGGGACCTAATGAGAACTATGTCTGAATAATTGCCTTTAATCTTAAATTAGCTAAAGCAATGTCATAAAAAAAAAAAAAAAAAAAAAAAAAAAAAAAAAGTGGGTCAATGTTGCTTTATAAAAATGCCATACATGGTGGTACAGCTAGATTTCTAATCACCATCTATTCATGTAGTTTCATCGTTTTTACACTGTAGCCTTAAAGGTTAATTTTATATGTATATAAAAATTAACATACCTATTACAAAATTGCATTGTATATCACTATATTGAACCAGTTTTCTTGATACACTGCTTTGTGATGTTTAGGTTTTTAATTTCTTTGCTTTTGGCTTATCAAGATCTTTGGAAACCACCTGTATGTCAGAGGGGCTGGTCATTAACAAACTGTTCAGAGAGCAAACCACAGAGATATCGCGACTGAATTCCCAGTGGTATAACAGGGATGCAAGAGATAACTTGCATCCCTGTCTGTTTTGTTTTTTTTTTAAAACATGGTGCTGGTGTTTAATCAGAAGCAAGGCATTGAATTGTGGTCATCCGCAGACCCAAGAAATCAATGAGGGTTGCAGTCAAGGACTTAATTTGATTTGTGACCTGAGGTTGTGCTATTCAAGAATTTGCAGTCTGCAACCACTAAAATGTTTAATTACCTATAAATATTTCTCTAAATGCAGGTCACCAATTGATTCATTACTTATGTCTTGTAGTTTTTAAAAGGCATGTATCAAAAGTAGAGCCTCTCAAAAAACTAAATACCTTACAAGCAGATAAGTAATTTTGAAACATATTTCCTGAAACAAAAAGAACTGTGAGCCACATCCAGGAAACGGGAAACAACTTACAGAGTTGGATTATGGTGCAACACCTGGAGCAGCACCATTTGGACATCTCTCATGGTAATCAAAAAAAATAAATGGTTTTCTTGACAAAAAAGAATGGATGGCGACAGAAAACATATAAAGTGAGCCTATTGGCAGAAACAGGTGGTGAGACAGTGAACACAAAGAGGTAGGTCAGAGTTCTCCTTAACCACTTTCTGTTGGGACATTATATGTCCCAAGGGTGAAAACAAGCAAACCACAGTTCATGGTACAGCTGTAATTGACATCTGTAAGTGGAGTCAACAGCCAGGCCACTGAGACAACAATGGGTGATGTCTGAGAATAATGTTTATCAGAAAATACATTTTATTGATCATTAGCGGTAGCATTTTTAAAATTTTATTTATTTATTTATTTATTTTTATTTTTATTTTTTTACAACTCTACCAAATAAGTCAAAAGAAGAAGAACACGTTTGGCTGCAGATATCACAGGCATCCATCTGACATTGCAGACATTATGACTTAATGATGGAAATAAATGTTAACTATAGTGAGCTAGATTTTTAGAAAGGGACAGTTGTAGAAACTGTAATATATGTCCTTTTAGTGAAACAATGGAACATTTTCTATATCTGAGCTTTTTGTCGATAGTATAAGCACTTCTCTCTCTTAAAGGTCATTACTTTATAAAGTATTGGCAGGGACACTGGATATAATTTTGTTTCATGTTTTCAGAAATTCTGCCATGTAATATTTCTTCTTCCCCACCAAGATATGAATGTAGAAGTGATGAAAGCTCATAAAAAGCCTTGCAACTGCAAGTTTTCTTATAAAGCCTTTTCATTACATGCAACACCCTGAAGTCAGGAGATCTATCAAAATGCCAATATTGACAAGTGTGGAAATAAGGACATAAATTATTGTGAAATTGGTGATCATAGTTATTGACCAAGTCCCTCACCTCCTGTTCTAGAACCTAATCTTACTGCAGTGAATTAGTAAATTGAATTAGGTTCAACTTACTAATTGAATCAGAACTGTGATGATAATTATAATAATAATAATAATAATAATAATAATAATAATAATAATAATAATAATAATAATAATGGAGGAACTGGGTTCCGGTCTGAGAAAAAAATTCAAATGATTGACGAAACATAAATGGTCTAATCTCTCTATTTGTCTATCTCAATACAAATTACAAATTACTATATGTAAATACTTTGTAGTTTCATTAGACATTTAATCCCCACTTCACCAACAGGGAACAGATCCTCATTCTTGAAGCAGCTGGAAAATCCACCCCACAACAAATTACAGGTCAACAAGCTTGATTTGTGAGTTGGGTCCTCCTACCCAAGTCATGCTGAATTGCCCACTGTCAGAAGAGTATATTACAAGGACCCAAAGGACCACTAATGATCTGCTCTCCATCAATGTGCAGCTTCCCAGGAAATGTTCTGTGCTTTAATTAATGATTCCAAAGCTTAAAATCAATCCAGGCGTATGTTAACCAGATTAAATCTGTCCACTGAAAATGTACTCATTTGGTGGGTGGACGTGGTAATTGTTAGCATTACTGACAGCTAAGCATGTTGTTTAAAAAAATAGAGGAAAAAAATAACAAAAAGGCAGGCTGTCCATCCTTCCTAAGGTCAAATGGAGTGTGTGGGTAGGGTAACATTTGTCATATGAGCTCTGAGATATTTTCTGTGTACTGACTGACTGGAGGCGATCTGTCAGGAATTCACAATATATCAAACTGGGAGATATCCCCTCCAGCAGCACGGAAGTGGATGAAGTCTGACACCTCAGGTCTGCCTCAAGAGAAAGCGCCAAATCGGAATGTATGAGCTCCTTGCACACAACGGGGCTACAACCATTTTCATAGAACTGGACCTACAAATGATAATAAATGAGTACTTGGGGACTGGGAGCTGCTCTTGCCTCAATATCAGGCTTTTTTTTTTTAGCTTTCATTTTTTTAACCTGTTCAGAACAGGAACGTCTCTACAAGTGGCATTGTTCGCCATTGTGATTATCAGTAAATAAAAACAAATAAAATTGTGGACAGTATCCTAAGTATTTTCATAGGAAATAATGTGTGAGAAAAAAAAATTGTGTTTCACTGCATTTTAAAGGGGAAAATATATTAAAAATGTTCTGAATATTTTAAAAGATGAGCAAATATTAAAAACTGTACCTATAGGTGAAGGTTGTGAGTCTTATACCAATAAAATTGAAAGAAATATGTCTCAAATAATCATGAATATTGACAAAGAAAAAAAGAAAAAGAGCACTATTTCAAAAGCCAAAAACATTAGAAAAAGTATATTGAAATAAAAAAATACAGGTGGACATTGTTACTTGTTAATAAATCTCTTAAGGAAAAAATTACAAGTCATGTGTGAGTGTTATAAAATATGTATTAATGTTATATATATATAGTGCCGTTTATGCTTTAAAACAAACAACAACAAAAAATCATGGATGACAACTATTTTAAACAAAAAATAAACATTACAAACATTTGTGATGATACTGGTGAATATTATGTGTACTTTATAAGGTAAAAAATTACAAAAGTTAATGTTCTGACCATTGTAGTAGAAAGTAAAACTATACATAAAACATCAGATTTTACATGAAAATCATTCCATATTTCCTGTAATATGGAATGTTAGATTTTCCTGCTATATATCCTGTAACCGTATGAATTGTTTAGTTTTTTTTTTTGTTTGTTTTTTTTTAACTAAAATAAGTTCCATAAGCAGTGGTTTTGGTTTCTATCAGCTGGATAAGTACAATTTTTCTGTCCAGAGCCAACCATCCTAATGTTTGAAGTGGAAGAATTAAATGGCTATTTGAAGTCCACTGCTTGTGCTCACAGAGTTCAAAATTGAAATTAAATTGTCTACCTAATAATCTGTTTCACCACTCACTACAGGCATCACAAAATCATGGTACAAAAAAGGGGCAATGCCTTTTTTGCACCATTGAAAAGTTGAAAAAGTTGAAAAAAAAACAACAAAAAAAAACACGCCTACAGTGAGCTACACTTTAATGTACAAATCTTCCAACTCTCTGTGAATCTGTTTAAAAGCAGGCAGACAAAACACATGACTTATTATATATTTTGGAGACAAGTAGCAGAAAACAGCACTTCACATTTACAATTCAAAATTTACTGCAGAGAAATAAATGTAAAATTGCCTGACTAACACTGGAAGTCTGTTTTAATCGCACTCATCACACTGACCAACTGCATGCTGTCCCTGACTGAACAAAGGACATCCAGGGTCAAACAGTCTTTGGTGCTGATGCTATTTGAATAGACAAATGTCAGCAAAAGTCATCTCATCAGAGATGACTGCCATGCGTGTCCGGAAAAGGTCTCTTTATACCTGCTGACATCAGCAAGAAGGATGCCTGCTGATACATACATTTTAAGTGTCAAAAAAACATCTGAATTTTAGCTCATGGAGTTGAACAGTCAAGGATTTCTACGAATAAAATTATGTCAAGAAGTAGGAGGATGAAAAAATAAGAAATATCAACAAGTGACTGACAACTTTGAATGAAACTCCCTTTAAGATGAATACAATAGAGTTTATAAGCCTCTTTCAAAAAACAGTGAAGCTCCATCAGAGCTCTTACCATTTTCTTTCACAAAAATGGTGAGTGAACTCACTCAAACTTCAGATTTATCTCACCATCTCTCATTGCACATTTGAAATTATTTTTGTGCCGTTAAGTTTGCCAGTGACTGTTTACACAAACCTCACGTTATCATTATATACTTCAACTGACATTCTGACCTTTGATAGACAACAATTGAAATGTGTTAATTCTCTTATTGTGAGAGTCTCCTGGTTGTCCTCAATGACCAGTGGGGATAAGCAGTACCACCTCCTCTGTGACAATGCAGTCAAATGAATATAGAGGATGGATGGTGGTTTGAATAGTAGTCTGGGATTTTATTGTTTGCCCCTGCTTCTCTATAGTTTTAACTCTGAAGTGTGTGGCACATTTCTTGGTCTTGGTTACGCTGTTTTTTCTTACTAATTTAGTCTAACAAACCCACTAAGGCATTGTATCTCTTTTGTTCTACTTCTGTTATTTGTTACATTGCTACACAACATTATTACCCTCATCATACCACAATATTTGTATTTGTAATGTGACAAAATGTAAAACATATAAAGCGCAGCGAATACTTTCAAAAAGGCGCTATTCATACAATACACACCAGTAAATATTAGTTTTACCTGATATTTCACTGCATGAGGGAAATGAACCACACTGTATAAAAACAAGAAAAAAATAACTTTTTTTTAATTAACAAAGTGAGAATTCTAAATTCACGACTAAAATGTACCTCTGTTCTGTTTTTAAGAAACTGATGACCTTAAAGTGTGACAAACCAAGCCGTAAAAGCACTGGTAACTTTCACACCTCTTGTGACAAATGCAGCTGTCTTGCTATTCTTTTTACCCGCTGACATCCTTTCTTTCTCACAAGCCTGATTTTGACTTAAAGTGCCATTTGCTCCCCACATTTGATGCAATGCCAGAGCATGGTCACAAAGACTTCACGCAGTGTTTAACAAAAAAGATAGGAATTCCACACTGTGGCATTGTGCAAGCGGTCATTCTGGGATGTTGTCTCTCGTTTGCACATTTTCTCTCCACATGTTTAGTAAAACTGGAAGCAGAAAAAAAGCATTATTTATTCCATAATTACATTAGCCTGGATTAAGATTCAAATATAAGCTGTGACATTAAGACAAAGATTTATCTCTTTGGCCCATGTTAAAAAAAGAGCCTTGGCTTATGTCAGTTTTGCTTCAGTGGCTTGGTAGATTAAGCTGACTGTTCTCCCTCTGTACAAAAATCAATAATAGGGCACCTGTAATGGTCTATTAGAGACATAATCTTACATGAGGCAACATCCCTATAAGTCGCAGAAAGTCTGGAACACCTTGCACAAGGATAATGTCAGGAGTAAAAGAAATAATACTGGATAAATAGGTATTGCAGAAAGGAAACTTTCATGATCCCCAATCATTTTTCTCATGGAGGCATTTTTTTCTTTAATGCTACTGTTTTTAAAAAATGGCCATCACATTAAAGTGTCCTTGTCTACATAATGTGAGCTGTGAGAACAGAGAGCTTGAAGACAGTCGCACTAACAGAGAAGTCATGAAAAATTTGGAAACTTCTGCTCAGTCAATGCATTTTTTTCCCTTCCAGTTTTGTCACGTGAGATCTGACTCACTGAGCTGTGATTGTGCAGCAGCCCTACCCCTCATCAAGCGCTCTTCAGTTCAGGCAATCATCTGTGCCCTTACCTGTGTTCCCCTTGGCAGTTGCTATGACAACAGCCTCCGCTTGATCAGGCTCCTATTCATGGAGTGACACTTGAGTGACCACTCTATGGATAGGTGAAAGGCACCCATCTGGATAAAGAAAAACTCGGGGGAGTAATAATGATAACAGAAATGTATTTTAAACTCTCAAAAAAGAGTTTTGTTTGTTCTTTCACTTAAAATATATCTCCAACAATTCGAAAGAATCCCTGAAGCACACAACTGAACTGTAAGGTCAAAATATTAAACAGGGTACAATCAATGTGTGCTTACATAAAACCATGAAAAAAGGTTCAAATTAACATAAAAAATTATATTAAAAGACAAATCTTAGCTTCACATATGAAATATTTCACTCATCATTCAGCAAGTGGACTATTAAACAAGCACTGCTAAATAGTGCAACCCTATAATAACATGTCCAACATGTTCTGCCCTGATCAATGCAATAAAATCACAGCAGAATTACGGAGAGCAAATCCATGTTCAACTCTCAGCTGTCCTTGCTGACTAGGGAAAACCTATCAAATTATCAAGGAACAAAAGGGAGGTCTTTGTTAAAATCAAACTGTTGGACAGATCTGGTCTCTCATAACTGTTCATGTGGTTCTCTAGACCACATACTAGACTATCTAGATCACATAAATTAAGATAAAGCAATATAACAAATTATGCAGTACATGCTTATAGAATATTTGAACCAGTTTTCAGCGCAATGTTTTCTCATACCTTCTGTTTTCTTTCCATCATTTGGAAGTAGCATCAGTTCTCATCTGATTTTTGACATAAACAAGATTGTTTAGTCCACATAACTGGAGGTTTCATTGTGTAGATAATTTTCTCTAATTCCTTTCTTCCCTATTCTGATTCTCAGTTAGAAATCCTGCATATTGTCTTAAATCTTTTAATTAAATATTAAATATGTAACACATCTCATTCCAAGTGTTTCTTGGACTACTCTACTGTCATTTGCATGATAAACATGTCATGAAAACAGCTTTATCACACTCCTTTCTCAGGGGATTCTGGCAACGTGTCTTGTTTTAGGTCTAACAAGCTTCAGAACTTGTACTTTAGTACAGCCAACATGGATACTGCAGACTCTGTGTCCTCAACTCAGTACAGAAGGCTCAGATGCATTTGTTGTGTAGTTGTAATGTTCCCTCAAGAGCCGAGATGCAGTAATAGATTATGACAGGGCCTTTTCTCTCTACTGCCTTCAGGGCAGTTAGTCATGTGTGGTTGAAGTCAAGTTAGCCCTCTCAGGACCTCGGAAGCATATTCTGTCAGCTGCCCCCCCCCGCCTCCTAAACAACATTTTGTTCATGTCATCTATCAATCTTTACCTTTGCTTTTTCGCCAAGAGTTAGGCCCACAGTTGACAGCGGCGGCTGGTGCTTCTGGGGCAGCTCCTCCCTCCCTCTGCTGCATGTCGGCAGAATGGGCCATCGAGCAGCAGACGGCCAATCACATGTGACAGTATGAGGACCGCAGACCTTAGGAAGAGGCTGTTTATGGCGTAAACAGGCTTTGACAGCAACACTGACTAACAAAGCACACCAACAGAAAGTGGAGCTATTTATATCAGCTTAAAGCTCCCCGACAAGCAGGTGATGCTGCTGAGATGAAGCATGTAGGAATCCATCGGTACAGACATGGAAAAGAAAACAAAACAAACCTCCTGACAACACAATACATGCATATGAGCAGTCAGCTTTCGTTTAACCAGAAAGCTATTATGCTGCCTAGGTGTCACTTCAGCTTTCTGAGGAGAAGCCTATCTTCTGTAAACTGTTATCATAAAACCCAGACGGAAGGAGAATGAGAGGTGAATGGACAGGCATATACTTACACTTTTCATTTTACGTGATGATGATGCAAAAATTATTTTTATGACAGGACCTTGTTCTATTATTGTTGTAGAGAGAAGTCAACAGCGGTTTTTCCCCATCAATCATATAGTAACTGTTAAACAACAACAAAAAATCAGAACTTTTGAACTCTTATCTTTTGTACATTTTGTACATTAGGATTTACTACAACCACTTTCAAAATGAAGGAAAATATTTAATATTAATATAAACTAGTTTCCCATATTCTGAATGATTTTCTCTTATTTTTATATCAGTGTCAATGCTTCAATGCATGCATTATTTTTATGCAGCTGAGGATATCCAATGTTTACATTGCTACAAACTCAAAATATTTTAACAAACCAATAAATTACAGTTATTTTTATTTAATAACTGGTTCTCTTTTTCTTATTGCTTTCTCATATTTTGCTGATCATCTCCCTCAATTTCATTCTGTTTTTGTTTTGTGCTGTCTTTATTTTCATATCTGACTTTTACAAACATACCAACTACATGCCTTGCGTCAACCTTATTAATTTATTATGTTGCAGGACTAAAACATGGAACATTAACTAACCTCACACATTTAAATAATAGTAGAGGCTAAACTATCCTCCAAGCAAGCCTGGAGTAAAATGGCAATGCAATATTTGTTTGTTTTCTAGAAACACACAAATAAAAAAGCAACAAAAAAAAAAAAAATTGTCAATACTCATGGGTAATTAGGCGATGCAAAATGATGAATGGATTAAGACATTAACTTGTTTTTTTTTATCTTGGTGCGATTCATTATTTCAAAGAGAATACAACATTAAGATGAACTTTTGATAAACAAAAGCCTGATGAATTTCCATAGCAAACAGCATCTAATAATTTCTCTTTTATTTGAGATTATTTTGGAATACCTTCACAGTGTACAAAGACGTCTTTCATGCAGCATTCGCTCTCTCAATCTGACTCTTATTACGATAAAACAGCTAATGATAGTGTTGTTGTTAGACACAAACAATAAATCCCTGAAGCAAGAAGATAAAGCACAAAGTTTGTATTGGTAATATGTGTTTGTTCTTGGTCTGTCCTTTCGCTAAGATGTGAGTGTAAGACATACGTTTCATTTTCACTAACGTTACAGCAATGCGGTTTTGTATCACGAATTAAAAGACGCAATATAATAATATTCAGAATTTGGACAGGGGCATGCAGAGTAACAATAATTTACATTGCAGTTCAAATTACGTGTGAGATCAGCGACATTTTTTTTCTTGTGCTTTTGTCTTTTTTGTTTAAAATAAATACATGTTCAAAATAAATGTGCTTTCATTAATCAATTAACATTTACTGACATTGTTTATATTCTACATGAGCAGTTGATGATATCTTACCTGTAATCAAATATTTGCGATATGTTTAAGATAAATGTGTTTTAATAATTGAATAAATTGAACATTTAGCTTTTTCTTTCTTATCTTCATTTTGTTTTACAAAATGTTGGTGAATACTGACCTAACTTTTGCATTAAGTAACGGTTTCAAAAAGTTACATTCTTGAGTCCAGTCCTTACAATGTTGAAGTTGGTGTCTTATTTATAGCCACTGATTTACCTGCAAGGTCTAGAAAAGCCCCTGCTAGTCAACATTTTTATTGAGTCATGATCAGCATGTATCTATTATCATTCTGAAGTTGGTGCATATCTTTTTAACATATTCTTATTGTTAGTTGCACAAGTAAAATTTGTGTTGACTTGTGCAAAGTGAGTGGCAACAGTCAATAGTATGACATTCATACTATGAATAAATGTAAAAAACAATATATATTTTTTTTAAATGTATGTTTTTTTTTGTATCATTCTGTACTTTAATGTGTCTTATCCAAATAAATTCTGAGTGGGCTATGAGTCTTGCAATGGCCAGTTTTCTGTTTCAAGTGGCTTCCTTTGTTTAAGTAAAACAACAGTGTGTGTGAAATAATCACATACAATTAAAACTATTAAGTTATCTTTAGATATTTACTGTTTTAGTTTTCTAATTTACATTTAATTAAAGACAGAAGTGAAAGTGATGGGAACCAGCTAAGCTAATGCTCCAGATGGTTTGTTAGAAAGAATTATTGGAGAAGTCAGTGTGGAACACAGTTTGGAGAAGGGCAAGTGTTTAAAAAATAATTGGCAGGTGATTAGTTGAACCATCTGTTACAATCAAATCAACAGAGTGGAGCCAGTTGAGGAAATTAAATTTGTGCTTAGGCCAGTCTGTACAAGAGTTTAAAAAATAAATCTTTGTACAGAGACGCTTTTCTATTGCCTTTTTTAACATAGATTATCTCCTGTTCTAATATAACTGCTGTTAAACTAGCATTTTTCCTATACATCTTCCAGACCTGCCACTACTGACTGTCATCACATCCTAAAGCCTCCTTGTAGCTGCTAGTAGAAGATGCTGATTGATCACAAACTACTGTGCTCTAGTTTCAGAGTCACAGCTTGAAGTCTGGCAAAATAAATTCTCCTGTGTTTGTGATATTATGAATGTTTCAAGAATCCAAGTTAGAGCTGATATTTTGCTAGTCTTTAGGTAAGGCAAGGCAAGTTTACCTGTATAGCATTATCTATACATAAGACAATCCAAAGTGCTTCACAAGACAGCAAAGGCAAAAAATAAAAAATAAAGCATGGACAGAAAGCAATGCATGAAAGAAATTAGCAATTGAGCCATTTCAGTTGGGAAAGAGACAAAATAAATCAAGTATAACTTCAAGGTTCTGAAAAAAAAAAATTCAGAAAATAGCAAAGCATCAAAAGTAGAATTCAATAATTAATTGAATATACTTAAAAGATTTAATGATTTAGTTTGTGAATTATTTTTGTGATTTAAAATGCATTTGAGTCACTTGTCAGATAGAGATTATGTAGGTCCCTGAGTTCAGGAGACAATTTGCAGCAACTTTTTAACTTTTAAAGTGTTTTTTTATTTTCCTCTCTGTGTAACCTACGTTTTTCTTTTGATTAATTGATTCTCTCTCACTCTTTATCTTTATTTTTGTTGAGTCATGGTCAGCATCTAGTGTTCTGAAGTTGGTGCATATCTTTTTAACATATTTGTATTGTTAAACACACACGCGCGCCTAACACAGACTTTATTGTCTTTCTAACAACTTCAATAAATGTGGTAAATTCTTGTCTCAGTTACATGGTTAAAAACAACCATTTGCACTTTGTAAACAAAATACGTACTTTACCCATTGCAATTTAGTTCATGTTTTTTTCTCTTTTTGTTAAGAATGTTAAGAGAAAATAAATTGTCATAGAGATGCTAAAATTTCACATATTTTGATTAAATTATATAACACTAATAACATCTTCAGCACTATTTCTCCTAAATGACGTCTCACCGAGCGACTCAAACAGGAGCTGATTGGTAAGATTACCATCTTGTTTTTTACAGCTTCTATTTATTTGGATTTTGAATAGAGCCAGGCTATCTATGCTTTATTTATTTTTTTCAGTCACAATGCCTGTAACAGTGTGACTGAAAATTGAAAAGATTCACTTTTCAATTTTATTACCTTTTATTTGTTTTTGATTCATTGTTGGGCCCTTTGACTTAGATTGTAATAAAAATTATGTGATGGAAATGTTAAGTAACTACTTGCCGGTAGATACTGCTTAGACGAGTCAAATTTTTCTGCAGCAGTCTATGAATAGAATAGAGAAAATAAAATCATCTGTTGTCTGTGTCACTATAAAAAGTTCCTGTGGTGGGTACAAATTTAAATACAGTCAGAACAAAACATCTCCTGGGTGGTTCTGAATTGCCATTTGCAAATAACCCGTGATAATCTGTACAATTTTTTTATACTCAAAACGTGAGGTACAAAATGATGAAGTGGAGAGGGTATAAAAAGCACCTGAATGCAGGGAATATAAACAATTTATCTGTCAAGAAGATGCAATGTCTTGTTTGTTTCATTTTCCAGTACAAAACTACATTCAATATTAATCTGGTTGTTATTTGTCTTTAATTCTGTCAATTGTAACCTAAGTCTAAAAAATATTTGTTGTTGCAATTTTAAACTTTTGCAAATTTAATACTGCAGCTGCCAACTACAGAGAAAGTGGAAGAAAAACAAGTTAAACCGTAAAAGAAAATGCCAGCTATACTTAAAGAAAAAAAAAAAAAAAAAACAGCCAGTGGGAGAAAGAGACAAGAAGAAAAAACAAAAATAATTCAGAGTCAGTTTTCGGGAAAGACTCTGATACATTGAAATGCAACAATTTGTGCATCCATCTGCACACTCAAAGCACATTTTGGAGTGAGTACTTAGTTAAAATTAGAGGTCTGCTGGCATGGTGGAACCTGGCAAGACAATATTGAAAACTTGGGCAGCCATAGAGATGGGTAGAAATCAATTAGAAAGCTTAGAGTATCCCTTAACTAGCATGTCTAGGCAGACGTTAAAACAGACAAGTATTTTTTCTAAGATTTAGGGAATAAACGATTAATTGTATACAAGCCCTAGAGCATTTTGTGTCATGTAGTTATACAGTATAATGACAATATTGAGATCCAAATTCAAACAGGTTAAAATAAAATGTTTCACCTAGACCACAAAGAACAAAAACAGGCCGGTGGCAATGGCAGAGGATCTGACACAAGCAAGAGAATCAACCAATGCTCATACCAGGGAGACTAAATTACAAGATAGGTAAGTTAACAAGCAGACAGCTGTGTAGTGCAGGGGACTAAGACACTGGGCAAACACAGGATTACCTAGGAAATATGAGCAAAATGCAAATCTAAGAACACAAAGATAATTAAATACTACAGATTATGAAATGCATTTGATTAGACCAAAGGAGAAAAGAACCAGAGGAACACAGAATAATAATTAAAAAAAAGAAAAACATAGAAGATACTAAAGTACAAAACCAACAGCAAGAAGTATCTTAAAACTAAACACCCAACTGAATACAGGAATCATTCACAATTGCAAAAATAGCAAAATGCAAAACCAAAGTCCCAAAGATCATGACTGTAAATGACTTTAACCAATAGTAGTGTAGCCTATTAATATAAATTTTTAAATAAAGTGTTTTAGTTGGATACATGCTTGTGATTTGTTCTTATATGGCAGCATCTGGCAGCCCAATTGTTTCATATCCACTGCTAGGTGGACTTCAGCTCCCAGGTCCCCAACCCACTTCTTCTATCCTACATGTTTTCTTGCTGCAACACATGATTCAGCTGTTTTGAATAATTTTGTCCTGCGTCATCCTGTTTTACTGAAGACAGCCCATGACTCATTCAGTGAACTCCAGAATGCTGAAGGAGGGAAACATCACTGACATATGGGACAGAGCACTTTTGGCATCATGTAAGCTTTTTACCCATTCCTGTTCATGCTTCTCATCTGCTCCAAGGCACAAAATGTGTGTCAACAATGACAGATTTTTTAACTTTGAGTTTCTGTTGTAAAATACGAATGGCTTCCAAACTATTAAAATACTTAGTTTGAAGTCAATAGCTTGGTAAATATCTCTGTAATTCTGGGAGGAATTTTAAGGTCAGCTGGTATTTTTTTTAATATTTGTATCTACAAGAAAACCAACAAAATGTTTACTTTGTTTAATTATTTTTTTACAAATACAAATCTTTTTTACACACATACCTTCTTGTCAATGGATGCACAAAGACAAAATTCTCAGCCATTTTAATGTAAAAGTTTATCAAACTCATGTCACACATATTTATGTCTGGAATTTGTACCCATACACGTATATGCTCTTTCCATGCTATTAAAAGCCTTTTTCCCCCCTTTTTTTTCCTCCATTGCACTTGTCCTTTTTTTTTTAAGTTATCAGGAGAACCGATAAAAACAATTAAAAAAAAAACTTGTCAAACTGATATTTTGAGAAACAATCAAAGTGACCTTCTTCCACATACATTATCGTGTTAGGAACCAGGGTAATGAAGCAGCAGTAACTTTGTTTTTAATCTTTGTTCTCTTTCAGAGGTTTGTAAGTAAAGTAACTAATGCAATGCAAAATGTATTTGTAATATCTTGCCATGTTATTAAATATATTTGCAAGGCTGTTTAAGTCACATTTAATTTAACTCTGGAATAGTTTAAGAATTTTGTTCAGATTTTATAACTTTCATTTATTTTACTATAGATACAGAAAGATTATTAGGCCTTTAAATTATCAGAGAAAGCCCAGATGATGGTGTTACACACTTGTCAGCTTTTGGTTATTTCACAACATGAGAGTCAAATGGAGTGTGTCAACAATGCAAAATGTTGACAGAGGATGTATTTTAAGGCAAAACTTCACACACTGCTTCCTTCAATGACATTTCAGGAAAATCTAAATAGATCAGGCAAGATACCACAAAGAAAATTGTGAATCTCCACCAGTATTGTGGCGAAACGTTGCACCTTTTCATATTGTGTAAGATTTAGTCTCTGCTGCATATATTCATTTCATACTGTCTTTTAAATTTTAGATGCTATTTGATGAAAGAAAAACGACATCCACCACACTAAGATTTTTTAGATCTAATGATGTAAAAAAATCAGCTGTGGTAACAAACTATTCAAAATATTAACATATTCAGGGAACCGAATTGCCACAAAAATCAAAATTACAAAAGTTGAATATTTTAAAAGAGGCTGAAATAGTTTTGTGTTGGGGACTGAAATACACATATTGCTCGCTTACCCTCACAATCTCATACATATGACAAATAGTTTTATTAGGATGGATTAAAAATGCTCTATTTAGAAACTACTTGTTTAGACCCACCTTTTTAATGTAGCATTCAGTTGCATAAAATCTTATTGATTGAATTAAGGAGAGCTGCCCTCCACTCCACTATGGCACCCTGAGCAAGCAGCATTTACAAATTGTGATCTATGATGAGCAAAACTCCTCACATTGGCGAGCTGCCCTTTCATTTATCATGGTGAGTGTAATCACTGTTTATCTGTTTCACATCATGGCTCCTACCTGCACAGCAGTCACTTCTAGTGCCATTAAATGAACATGTGGAATTCAGACCGCCTGGAAGATATCCCTTCAGAGAGTATTACAGGATGTTTAAAATCTCATTCATCGTAGCAGGATGATCACAGTAGTTACAGATGTGATAAGGCAAACTGAAGTAATTTTAATCATCCTTGGTTAAAGGATTGGTAACTGGAAGATAATTTAAACTAAGTATAATAAATGATATAGATTGTATGGGTTGGGATGACAAGCCAAACAAGGTGTGGGAAAAAATAAGGGAGAATTAATGATAGAGAGGCATCCAGCGAAACCCTGTGTGTGTGATTAGTTCTCAACACATGACAGACAAGTATTTTACCAGTTCCTAATGTGCTGCAGCTGCAGTTTAATGAGAATGAGCTGACCAGAAGCTACCCATGACTCTAAACTCAGTAGATCTCAAATATTCAGAGTAAAGGAAGACAATCCACAAGCTTAAAAGTAGGTATAAATGTTTGTATACAAGTACCATCACAGAGACTGACACATTCCATATCAACACATAATAATAATAATTAAATACTTAGTGATTTAAATCAATATGTAAAAATGTTTAACAAAGTCAAATTTGTGATATATTTTAAGGATATTTTAAAATCTCTATTGTGGCAATGACAACAGCAGTTCTACATACTAAATAGTCTATTGTATCCTCATTGTAATGCGAAAACAGCAGATTTGTATTTAAAGAGTCTGAGAAATCCTGAGTAACAAAATGATCTCTACAGATTGAAAAAGCTGTGAGTTCATGGTGGGAATGACAAAGTAGGCAGCCATTGCAACAGTGAAGAACAGGCAGTTCCAGTGTGGCTTTGCCTTCGATGGAACTTTCTCATCCGACACAGAGCTGGGCATAAAAACTGCAAGCACAGTCAGGAGCAATCCTAATAAGGAAAGGCCTTATGAATTATTGATTGCAGTGCCCCTCCCCTCGGCAGCACAGCACCCCTTTAAGATACGGATTCCCTTTAAATCCAATAGGCTTTGCAGGCCTCTCAGTTGTGATTGTCTGAGCGCAGCACATCTTCAAGAGAAAAAGAGCAGTGGTTTCAGAAAGAAAAACCAATTAGAGGCTGCATTGTGTCTTTTGCCCTCCTTGGTCCCCCACACAGTGCTACCCCATGATCCTTTTAACTCCCCACTATTGGTTTGAGTCAAGCCTTTCCTCAAGCAATGCCATCATAATGTTTGGCTGAAAATCTTGATTTGGGGGCCAGGGCCTCCTCCTGTTCTTTGCGACCAATATCCCAATGGCCTGACTTTACTGCAAAGCCTAACACTTTCCTCGTTTTTAGAGTTAGTTTTGGTAACAACAAAGGCAACTCACAAGTCTTACAAACCATGAAGTTTGTAAGACTTCATGGTTTACGAATACTCATAAACCATGTGTTCGTAAAACCACACTTTTACGAATACTCGTAAAAGTATTCAATGACATCCATATAAATATGGACTATGGGAGAACCACAGTGCTGGTTCTCTTGGACCTCAGTGCAGCTTTTGACACTGTCGACCACGACATATTATTGAATCGACTGGAGAGTTGGGTCGGACTAAGCTGGTTCAGTCCTCAACTGGTTTGAATCTTACATTAAGAATAGGGATTTCTTTGTTTCAATAGGAAACTTCTCATCAAAGAGGTCAAAGGTCACATGTGGGGTACACCAAGGTTCAATCCTAGGACCCCTCTTATTCAATATTTATTTGCTCCCACTAGCTCAGGTTATAACAGAAAATAATATTAGCTACCATAACTATGCAGATGATACTCAGCTCT
>CAEGAD010059009.1:0-61191 GCA_903067055.1 Poeciliopsis paucimaculata
GCAGGCAAATGTGGTTTCAGAGCAGTAGGAGATTTGTAACTGAAAGCACATCTCTGTCTGTTCTCCTCACGAGTAAGAAAAGAATCTAACTCTCTTGTCTTTCCTGTATTTGTTTAATCTGTGTTTTAATAGGTGTTAACCCTGACACAATGCCTTGTGAAGGTATTCATACCCCTTCAACATTTTCATGTTAATTTATGTTCCAATCAAATATGGCAACATATTTCATTTAGGGATGCAAAATATATCAACACAAATAAATATTAGATAAATATTAGATGATAGTCATTTTTTAAAAAAACATAATCAAACTGGAGCAATATTAGCAACCAATATTAGTTTCCATCTTGTTGCTGTTTGTTTCAGAAGAGGGACGGGAGAAGTTTGGTCATGTGACAAGGATGGTAATGAAGCAAAGGATTGTGGGAGTTTAACTGAAACAGAGAAGCAGTGGTGAAGTCAGTGCTGCAGACACAATTTAGAAATAAATGTGTCTATATTCAACATCTTTTTCAAGGTGTTATATACATATATATAAACACACAATATCAGTAAATACTTGTTATTTATCATAACAGCAATGGATATAAACACCTGGACAAGAGCAGCCTGGATACAAACACACTGTAAAACTAAGTTTTAGAAAATAAATTTCCGAAATTAAATTTAGCATACCTTATTATTTTATCCCTGTATTTTTTTTTTTTACCTTGTCTTTATAAGGATACAATGTGTTTTTATTTTGTTGTTTTTATGTTATTTATTATTTTAAAGTATTGCATAATGAGTCACTTTTAAACATATTATATTTATATTTATTGTGTGTTTATGTCAAATTTCCTGTTTGGTAAGAAAGTTGACTTGAAATAAAGTTCACTGATTTAAGCTTGAAAATCTTTTTTTCTTTTACATCACAGTTGGGTGAGACAAAACATAATAAAGTGTAGGGATGTGACATTTTAGCAAGGTGTGATTTTAGCTGTAACTCCATTGTTAGCACATCTCTCTAGATGAGGGTGGTTCAAATTCCCAATCTCTGAGTTACGCTGCACTGACCAATTCCTCCAAGATGTCGTGGTGTGTTTTTGTGATTGTTGTGGTTTAAAATGGTTGATTTTCCAGCATCTTTTTCAAAAAGTTGCAGTCAAGACTGCACATCTTTACAATTTACATTTACAAAATGTTGAAATTGCTGCACATTGCCTACCCAACAACAAACACAGAATTTCGACAAAGTAATATTTACATTATATTTAATATCTAAAGTGGAAGCAACATTTTCAAGTACCTTCTCAACATTTCAGTTGTCAAAGTGCAAAAGAAGAATTAGTCATTCAAGTTAACAAGAACTGTTTACACAGTAAACAGCAAATGCTATAGATTATGTTGAAATGGTTTTAATGAAAAAAAAAGCTAATGTTACCTTAATGTTTAGCATCAGACATGTTTTCATCTCGGAGGTTCTGCTTTCAAGAGATGACGTGTCACAGGAAGTTAAATTAGAACGGTGAGAAGGGGATAGGTCAAAATTCCCGTGAGTTGCAGTGATTGGTCAGAAAAGAAGAAATTTCAGAAAATATTAAGATGATTGGTCAGGATGCAGGAAAGTAGCAATGACCAGTGAAAATCGCAAGTTTACACAAAATTTATGAATGATGAATGAATTTATTTTAATATTTGCAATCTCAACTTCCTGTAGGGACTGACTAAGGAAAAAACTTCAATCTAAAACTCACGAGGGCATTTTGATGTGCAGTTTGCGTTTCTACTACAGGAGGCTTGTCATACCTCAGAATGAGCTTTTACAGTTTCTTTTTTAAAAAACTGTAGAAATGATGATAAAGGATATTTACACCATATCTGTTTTAATTCACAGAACAGCTACAAGAACAGAAGAGCCATCTGTATTCATAACAGCCTATGAACCTTGTATTAGGTCAGTGGTCCGGACGCTGACAGCATCTTCAGTTAAAATGGTCCTTGTCCCACAGCAGGGGAAGGGGTTAAGGGTGCCACTGATCTGCTCGTACCTGGGCCACTGTGATGGCACACTTCTTAGCCAGCTCCTCTTTGGCTTCCTCGCTGGGGTAGGGGTTGCTGAGGTGTGAGTAGAAATACTCGTTCAGGATCTCCGTCGCCTGCTTGTTGAAGTTTCGTCTTTTCCGCCTGCAAGGAGAACAACGGGTCAGTCTTAGCGTGTTGGACAGCACTAGTGTGAAACCTGATCTGACCCACCAGGTTGCATCCAGTCATTGACTCTGCAGCATTCCCTCACACTGGGCATGCATGTAGTGACAGTGGAGAGGAAAAACTCTCCTTTAACACGTCTGACTGTTAGTCGCGTTGTTTGGAAACACTCATTTCTGCACAACTATCTTGATGTCCCACCAAACCATCTCAATCTGACACTTTGACCAAGCCACTGTTGTAGCTTGATTCTGTTGCCATACTGATGGCTTCATGTCAGGAACTTAATTCAATAAGTGAGACAGATTACATAGATTAATTCCACTCAAAATGATGCTTTCAAACCTTCATTTTTGATAATTATGATGATGTTTTGCTTCCAGTTAATGAAAACATAATATTAAAAATGACAATACTATATCAGACCACTAATAAACATTTTTCATACAGAAATGTGTCTACATGTTTAAAGGTTGTCATTTTCAAAAGGAGCCTCATACGTTGGTTGTGAAGCGATCGCAGTTTTTTTTTTGCGGATTATCATTCATTAAAAAGTCTGACCTACCAGCTCCAATTTCTTTTGTCTGAAAAGTCGCCAAATACAGAAACTAAATTACTAAGTTACCAACAGTGGTTTGATTACTGTTAACCACGCATGTGCAGATGTGACCTGGGGAGGGTGTGTGATTTTCAGACCTTTGCAGAGATGAGATCGGTTTCACATGTCAGCCAATCACCAATCTCCAAAAATAAATTAAACTGGGATAGACTTATCGGCTGACCGCTTTATCGATGCACCCCTTCCAGAAAAGAAGGGATGGGTAATATGGACTTAACATTTTATCAAGATATTTTGTGGTTCATCTTATGATTTATTGTGTTAGAAAAAGAAAGAAAAACAATCAAAATATTTACTACAATCTTTTTAGAAGAAATATAATAATCATTGTTCTAAAAATAAAGCACATGCATCTCTTTACCCCAGATTTATTGAATAATATAAATCTATAACAAATAAATAAGGCACAATAATTGGATTCAATGATATATATTTCTGCACAAACATTCAAATTGCAACTTGCCTGTTTTAACTGCTACGGTTTTGAGATTAAAATCAAAACTCTTTCAGATTCAGAATCAGATTGTCCAATCAGATTTCAGGATTTTGCCGCTACATTTTATAGGCTCCTCTTTAATTAGATGTTTTATGGAATGCTGGTGGTAATTGATAATAATACCTCAGTAAATGAAACCCAACATTTGTTGGAAGCATATTGGAAGCAGGACTCCAGGAAACCACGCTGTTTGACAGCAGAGACGCAGGCTGGACTGATCCGACATGAACACTAACATATTTATCTGCCAGCACACCTTTAAGCAGACGGAGCGGAGCGGGGCTTTAGAGCTGGCTGACCCCTCCATCTTCTGCACCTATCAGGTCACGTCTGCCGGCGCCACATCCCACCACGGCTTTACATAAGCTGAAAGGGAACTCTTCAAAACCTCTTTGCATGTGCCGGCTGGATGAGGAGATTTGTGCTAAAACCTGTGTCCCCCGCTCCAACAGCTCGCAAGAAAAATATGTAAATGTGCACAGCATGGGCTCCAGCAGCCAGTAGATTAATCAGAGGTGCAGAACATGCTAGTGCCTCTCAACCAGTAAAAGCTTTTGCTCTTCCCATCCTATTCCCCTCTTCGCTGCTGCTGCTGTGGCGGTGGCACCGTCACGTTCATTTGCAAGAGAATAGCTAGGGAAGCTTTATACGGGCGCACACGCCTCATTTAAATGTTATGCCTCCAACCCAGGCTTTGAGTGGGATTTATCCTTGGAGAAATTTATGCAAATCCACAACACGCATCAAAGAGAACAAGCGATTACATTAAAACAGGGAAACTGTTAGTGTTGCCGAGCACGCGGGGAGCACTTATTGGCCGACTTTGCTGGGTGTTCTAGATGGCAAACGGCATCCAAACATGCAAACCAGCCTGCCTTGTGTGGTAGGCAGCAAAGACAAACTATAGAACACAACACATAGCTTCGTATGTCAGTTCTTCATAGGCGTATTTGTGCTGCCGTTATGCTGACAGGGTTTCTGCAGGTTTCACCAACTCAAATGTAAGACTATTTAAGACCATTATGGATAAAATGTAAGGCCTGTTTCACAACAGAAACGTATAAAGGAAAGTTCCATATCGTAGATTGTTGTTGTGCCGCGCTTTGTCACACAGAATGAGTGTAGCATTGTATGGGTTAGCAACAGAAGTGAGTGAGTGGCAAAGATGAATATTGTCCAGTAGTGATAGATTTACACTTATCCATGACAAACGCAAAAAGCTAGTTGGCTAGAACAGTTAGCAGCTAGTTAGCGGTAGCTTCGGCAGTCTTGAGCCACAGAACGCAATGAAGATGTTTGTGTGAGACTCACTCTGTTACCCATCAGAAAAGGCTAAATTACACAGAATATTAGATTATACAGAGCCCGTAGTGGACATGGGGGGATTTTTTTCTTTTGCATTCCCTTGCAACAAATTTGCAAATTCACTTGGGATTTTATATGCAGTCACAGAAAACTGGTTGAAAATCAATTGTTTTTGTTGTGTGATATCTTTAGGTGGAGATGGGACTGTTCATGAAAATGACCCTTTACTTACCATTCAGACTAACAGACTAACAGTCAGATGGGAATATTACCCTGAGAAAAAGAAATAGTTTAAATAGCCCAAATAGTTTGGATGTTTTCTACTTTTCTTTTTCCTCTTTCCTCCTTTAGTTTCTTGTCTTTTTTATTTTAAAAATTATAAATTAAAAATGATGTTAAAAATTCTGTCATGTTTATGTTTTAGAGTAGAAATGGAAAGCCCATGTTTGAACTGTTTTGCTCACACACACAAGTTTGTGTTTGCTTCATCCAAAAGAAAAATATTTAAAACAACTCACAAACAAGATACTAAAACACAAAGAAAAACCTTACAAAAGCCTTATTTTGTAGCAGACAGATGTTCAATATTCAAACTGTTGCTTGAACTGGCTACTAAACATAACCTGAATTTCTACTGAATTTAAGACATTTTAAGGTTTAAGATACACAAATTTAAGGCCTGTGTAGAGCACAGAGCAACACAACTGTGCACACAGATAGAATATACACAAACACACACACCTGGCGTCGAGGAAGCGGGAGCGCAGGATCATGACGGCTTCGCATGTGCTCTGCTTGAGCTGCATCTGGATGGAGCTGAACTTGCGGTGGATGATGCTCACCATGCGCTCGATCTCTTTGGGTGAAATGGGCCGCGTGCGCGACTGCTCCCGCAGCAGGTTCATGACGTGGGTGGTGAACTCGTTACAGGCCTGTGAAGAAGGCAGCAGCGGTCAGTCAGAGAGCAGCCAGCCTCCGCCCGCTCACACACAGCTACAGATGGAGAGAACCTCCATTTAACAACAAGGCTGTGCCACATCTGTTGTGCAGGGAAGTGTCGCCTGTATGTATGAGGTGGAGGGTTCCCAAAATCCCCGGATGGAAGATAAGCGCTTATATGTTTCCTATTTAACAGAAATTGTGATTGGGAGAAACCGGTGACAGCTGCTCGCTCTCAGACACACACTTTAACGGCGCGGCTAACCCTAGGAGAAGGCATTTGGTTAGGTCTCCGGTGTGACGCCGGGTGTGAATGTGCTGCGATATTCCGCTCTCACTGTCTCCTCTTCCTTCTTTCTGCTTCTCATCCTCATCCCTCCCAGGATTTAGCCGTGTCAGGCTCTGCCTGTGTCTGTCTGTCTGCGCCAAAAGCGACGCTGTTGTTGCAGATGCGACGGATGTAAAGGCGACGAGAGGAATGCACACAGCGACGCGACGCGCTGCATATGATGGACTAATCTGGGATGGGAGGCATCTGAAGTGAATTCCTCCCTGACAGCTGATGTACTGTACATTAAAGAAAACACAGTGAGTGTGTGAGGCTTGTCACTTTATTCCACAAAGAATAAATGAATAGAAAAGAGCGATTCAATTCATATCAGCGCTGAGCTGATATAGATTCTTTCTGATGTTTCAGGTTTACAACCCAAAAATATCCTGCTGACTTTATGATGCTTTGAACCGACTAGATAGATTAGAAAATGGCCTGAAAGAGTCATGAACAGTTTGACCTTCTTTCATATTTTCACATATGTAGATGTAGATGGGTTTTATTGAGATGTCAAATTATTGTAGATTTATAAAGTTAGTAGAAAATGATAGATGGTTCTCAAAATGTTTTACAAATATGAAGCTGAAAAGTTGGGCGTGCATCTGTTACAAAGTCCCTTTAATCAGATTCAGAGAATCTGATTATTTTCAGAAGTTTGAAATGGAAGGAAATTTAAAAAAATGTGTTTTAAAATCAAAATCTGGAAAGTGTGGCATGTTTTTTCATTCAGCTTCATTTTGATTAAAAGAGACATGACCGTTCTGACTGCAGACACTCTGAAAAACAATCGTATTCAATTTTTTCCACTTGAGGAAGTGGCACTGATCAGGTTTTATGGGTAAAAAAGATCAAAAACATTACAAAAATCTAATGTGGGTGGCATTTAATGCTGTGTGAAGGTAGCCTCAGTATGTTTCATCCTGCCATATCCAACTTCCTTATCTATGTTGCGGAAAAGAATCCCCAAAGCAAGATGTGGATGTTGTGAGGAACACAACCACATTTCATGTCTTCAGGATGATGTGCATTTTTAGTTTTCCACCAAGCAGAACTTCTTGCATTTTCCCCAAAAATTGCATTTAGGTCCCATCTTCCTATAAAACCTTCCTTCACCTGTTTACTGCATTTTGACAAACTTTTATATTTTGATCTTCAATAATAACTTACTTCTAGACATTTTACCAAATCCTCGATGTTGTTTTTATCAGTGATGCTGTCAGTTTGGGCCATTCCTCCTCAACTTTCTTTCAAGAAGTCAGCACAACATGGCTCCTCCATTAACCCTTTAACAACGTTTTTACCAACATTGCACTTAGAAGTAGCTCATATACTGAACTCAGCTGACGTGCCGTTTGCTAATTGCTGATAGCTAGTCTGAAGAGGTTGAGTAGGGGAGTTTTGTGAAGCTAGAAAACTTGTAAACTGCAGTTTCAGCGCTAGCTCCAACCATATGTTTTGATTTCTCAAACATGCATAAATTAGAATTTATTGTTTTTGATGAGGGAGTAACATTTCAACATGATGTAAAGCTAAAAAAAAGTTGCTTTTAAACAATACTGCCCCTTTAACATCCATAACCAGACGTGCAGCTGGTTCTGCTGTCCTCACCTGTTCATACTTCTCCAGCTCTGTGTGGTAGATCTGTCTGATCTGGGACAGCTTGGCCCTGTAGTCCGAGTGCTCGGCTGTGTTGTCGGCCCCCACACCTCCCGAGGCGGCCGCCGCAGCCGCCGCCGCTGCCGAGCCCCCGCCTTTCTCCGGCCCCGACACGCCCTCCGCCAGCAGCATGTTGTCCAGGCGCATGAGCTGGGGGTCCGGAGGCTCCTCCTCCTGGGCGCCGCGGATGCTGAGCACTGTGGTGACAAGGGGAGGTCAGAGGTCAATCATAAAAGGTCACACTTGCAGCTGGGGTGATGCAGTTACAAGCTGTCAGCGACGTAGAACTGCTGCATGCCTGACACACAAGCATGGGTTTAGCAAGCAGAGGGAGGGAAAGGTAATCTCAAGCAGAGGGAGAAGGAAGACTCTTTGGTATAAACTGAATCCCTCATCACCAGGTAAGTAACAGGCCTGACATGACACCAAATTTTGCTGGATGATAAATTGTCACAGAAGTTATCGCGATCAACAATGTTATTGTTGCTTTGAGACCATATTGAATAATTTAAAGGAAATCGCATAGGAATGCTAGAACACACTCTCAAAAATCAATAAACTATAAGTTCTAATGAACATAAACAGTGGAACTAGAGCATATTTTAAATATGCAAAATAAATAAAGAAAACAACAAAACAAATGAATTATGAAAATTGTAAATTCAAAGTTGTCATGACAAAAAGGGCTATTTGAGACCAAAGCACCAGCCTGAAGACTTTTATCATCCAGTTGTTGGTAGAAAGAAAGAAAAGAAAACAACAATAAATCATACAAATGGAAATTATTGAGATTGTTTTAATATATCACGTCATTAACTGACTTATTGCAACGGGTCTAGTAAATAATGGATGGAGAAAACGCTCCAATCTTCCTAAGGTTAAGACAATGAAATGATTAGCCAACTATGGAGAGTGAAGAGTGACAAATTACAATAACTTCTTCTGAGTTTCTTATGACTCTGGGTCAGTATTTCCACTACAAATGTATAATGACTTTACAAAAATGTACATAATATGAAATGTGAATATTTGTTGTAATTTGGCAGTGATCACTCTCCATACTGGGATTTCTTTGAAATCCTGAATTAAACTTCTGTAGTCTATAAATGTACTAAAGTACATGAAGACAAAATTAAAACAATCATTTCAGTTTATGTAAATAACACTTTTGGCTACAAAGATACTGAGAATTAGGCCTTAGAATTTTTAGTTTTTATTTTTATTTTTTACCAAGAGATGAATTAGAAAGATGAGCAGCAGATAAATGGAACAATAACAACAGGATGATTTAGTATTTTGGGATCCATCCTCCATCAACATTCCCTTCTAATTTTCTTCTGTGTCATCATGTCAGCTCTGGTAGAAGCTGTTTATCTAAAGGGATTGTAACAATTCCTGCACACGAGCCGGCCCGTTTAGAGCAAAACACAACGTGACAGGGGATCGCTAGCACATTTCATATTAAGCAGCATGATCTGATGTGATGTAGTGAAGCAAGGTGTGTGTGTGATTGTGTGCGTGTGTGTTCAGTTTGGGAAGTCAGATGGGTAAGAAAAATGGCCGTCCACTAGAGGTCTCTCTTGCCATGTAGGACATTTAAATCCCACCTTCCATTTTCTGAGGTGAAATCGATGCCTGGCTCAGACTCGTCCTCCTCCATCCTGAAGCCGTCCATTTCAATAAGAGGCTCCTCTAAAGTGACCGCCGGTTGGATCCCAGCATCAGCTCAGAGTAGGACTTTTTTGTGGGGAGCACTTTATTAATTCAGAGAAAATGGGAGCGCTTGGTGTGATTACCGGGTTGGTTACCTGAAAGGGTTTGGGGGATATCTTCAGGATGAGAACAAGGCCTTCTGTACTGGAGGGGAAGAAAAGCCCCCCCCCACGCCCCCCTTTTCTGCCAGGGCAAGCAGAAGAGGTCAGCGGTTCAGGCGGTGGGCTCAGCAGGGGGTAGATTGAGAGAAGGAGGAGAGCTGGAGGAGGAGGATGAAGAACAGAGGTGGGGAGCCGGGGGTCTGTTGGGATATCAGAGTGTAAAAACATACTGTCTCATTATCCAGACTCCGTCACCTCACCAGTAATCTATCCAGGCTCAGAGGGGAAAAAACTCAGGCACCTTCTCAGCCCCGTTGTGACTCGATCAGAGATCAGACCCGCTCCGTCAGAAACTCTAAACCCGCCTGTCTGCTTCGGTTAACATCCGTCAGGCTCCCCCTTCTCCCCCCCCTGCTCCCTCTGCTCCTGACTGCTCACAAGCAGAGGGGCCACCGTCTCCTAAAGTTACCGCTTCATAAACACCCATGTGAAGTGGCTGTTAAAACCAGGGAATGAAGGAAAACAAGCTGCTGTCAGGCAATCCGTCCAGCAGGAAAACAACGGCGTGGATGTGAAGACCAACAGCTTTTCTACACTGGACACCAGATCCAGTTGAGTAATGCCCAATGCTGGTATGCTCATATATTTGTTCAAACATTACAATGCAAACAGGTTTTTCAACAAAGGTAGTCATTTTGAATCCAACAGAAACTAAAGGAACTCCAAGATTATCTCCATTTTTGTCTCCAACACGGTTCCTTCCTAAGCTTCCGGAGAAAAACAGAGCACATTGATTTCTATTTATTTTATGTGTTTTCATCAGATCAATCGTTTCTTCCTTTTAACATGTTAACTTTTAGTATTTTTAGTTTTTAATTACTAACCGACTGAATGAACACGTCGAAAATGGACTACTACACAACCTCCTTAAATTTACACTAGGTTGAACCACACCAGCAGTGAACCAATTAGAGTTTTCTGGCCGATTAATAATCTTTGAAAAGACTGATGAGTTTAGTCAATACCAAGTTTTTTTTGCCTGAAAAGCCGCTAAGTCAGCAACAGCGGGGCGACTGTGCTTAACCTGTGCAGATGTGACCTGGTGTGTGGTCTGTCAGTCAGCGCTCTCTAAAGCCATAGCAACATGGGGTAATAGCTGATTTTCAGACCTTTGCAAGGTACATAAGATCAGTTTCTCATGTAAGAATCAGTCGACTGCCAATCATCCAAAATCAAGAAAATCGGGGAGGGGAAAGAAGGCCACCCTTCTTTAATCCTCCCACAGTCATAAGAGACGGGCCATTTGGAGCCCATGAGCTTTTAACTCTTTGCCTGGTGCAACGTTTAGAAAAAATGTTTTTGTGTGTGGTTTCTTGAACTGACAGTCTGACAGGACATTCTTCACCCTGGCGCTGTATGAGCATTATTAGCCGCACTCCTCCTGAGTGTTGTTACATTAAGACCACAAGGTCATAAAATTTTGGACAATTTGCACTCAGTCAAAGATACTCCATTATTTTTTGAAGCAGTCAAAAACGTTTCAGCATTTTGTGGCCTTGTTGTTTGCGGAATCCACAGATCATAAGACCGGACTTCTCTTTAAGCAGTTTCAGGATTTGTAATCAAATGCCCAGAATGCTAAAAAATTTACTTAGTCTAGAAAAGTATGAAAAGTTCTAATAAAATAAGTGTAGGAACCCTGATCTAAGCATACCTACCTAATCGTTTCATCTGATTTAAAAAAAAAAAAAAATCATTCTGCTTTTTGTTAATATTAGAGCTAATTAATGGAAAATGAACCTGATTCTGTTTGTGGACAACTAGTGGGTGAAACGTTACTTAGAAAATATAAAATACTTGCCCTGGTGTTATAAAGGCAGTAGGGTTGCTAATACTTTTAAAGATTATCTTTAAATAAAGACTAACCTCAGGGTATGAGATGCAGGAAGAACATTTTAAAGACTAATATAGTTAAAAATTCAAGGTTTGACTTTTTTTTTCCAACACACTCATAAACTATTTAGGCAGTAGAATGAAAAGCGAATGCAAAAATCCTCAGTGTCCACAAAAGCAATTCTCTTCATGCCTGCCAAGTTTCCTGCTTAACATTCACAGAGTGTTTATTTGACTTGGCTTGAAGCTCCTCCAGCATCAGTCTTCTAGGAGTGCCTGTTGCAGAGAAGGTCATTTCTTAGGAGACGTCTTGGAAGGGAGACAGAGAGAAACTATCCGGCACTGTTTTTTCCCCCCTCCCTGGCTAAATCAGAAAAGGTCATGGAAAAAACGGGAAACAAACGACTGGATCCAGCAGCACCGCTTACTCCATCTGGTGCATTATGCTTGAATTAAGCACATGACGAGCTCTTAAATTGACAATGAGCGCAAACTCTGATGCCATCCCCAGACTTGGCTTGTTGACACGTGTATCTTAGCCTTGCTAATCAGCCTCACATAAGACGCAGGCAGGCCCAGATCCCGGCACCGCTCTCGCTGCTGATCCAGCTGTCTTGGAGAGCATCTGTCAGGAGGGACCCAGGAAGGAACAATGCATTACGCCATGTTGGCTGTGTACTGTCATCCCTCATTGACAGCACATTGTCACACTTACACAGCGTCCTCGGAGCTGGGAACAAGCTAAGTAGCTGCCTGCCTAGAACATCAGCTCTCTCTCAGCGAGGGCTGACTTTAGATTTCTGAGTTTATTTCTAATTGATCAGAGAAATAAAGTGGCTTTATTTTTTTTCTTCCAAACCACAGGCAGAACAGTGCTCAGAACTGATGGGAGCAAATGATTTATTTATTCTGCGTGGAAACCAAAGCACATAATTACAACAATGCAAGGATTGCCTCAAACAAATGAATAGAAGAAGGAGAAAAAAGGGAATAATGTGCCTCCATAAACTTGGCTTTGCTGTGGGTCGTAATTACACGACTCAGTGAGGGCCACTTTATTGGCTAATGGCGGCCTAATTGATTCATCCTAATGTTTCCGAGCCTTGGGTCTGGGCCGGCGAAGTCTGCTGCTCAACTTACTTAGCCACCCGCAGACAAAACAGCAAAGCTTCTCCCAGGGATAAACAATTATCTCAGTGTGGCGGTTTGAGCCCAAACCCCCCACCTCTCCTCCTCCTCCTCCTATATCAACAGATGCCACTTCCTGAATGGCTTGCAGTCAGCTGATCTACTCCTGTTGTTGACAGGTAATCCTCACAGGGACAGACTCCTTTGCTTTATTTCATACGTTTATACAAGATTCCAACCGCAGGAGTTCGGCATCGGTTGTGGTCATTGGCGACTTGACCAATAGCGTGGCCAAACGCAAAATTGTGGTGGGACGCGGCAAAGGAGGAGGCCGGGTGCTTTCAGTGCTCCAGGTACAGACGAAATGTCAGCAACGCAGAAGGCAGGAAATTTTAAATCGGAATGGGAGAAAGTGACATTTGCTTAACCTCGCAACATCTGGCCTTTTCCCCAAATCAAATCGATCTTTAATAAAAGCTCAGGGCAATTGACTTTTGGAGAGGTGGATATTTAACCATCTCGACCGCCATCGTTTATCTAGGAATATTTATTTCATTTCCACACAGCAGAAGGATGGGTGGGTAAGGGTGTCGGAGGGGGGCTTTTGCTCTGCTAGGGTAAGCTTGGAATATCACGCTTGTGGATGATTTACCTCCCTATTTGGGTGGAGAGAAGCCTGCTTAAATCCCTCCACCCACCACCTTCATTGCTTGTTTTCAGTGAGCACACATGTCGGATTCTTTTCTCCCTATATATTAGCCATTCCAGAAGATTTCTTTGGCTTCATATGAAGATGGGTGTGGGTATTAAAATGTTAATCCGAGCAAATATACATCAGCTAAAGCAGGACCGTTTTTACAGGTTTTACCAACTCAAACTTAAGACATTTTTAAGCTCATGAATAGAATTTAAGATCTATATCTCAAACTTCGTCCAGCCAACTGGTGGTGAACTTGGATGAAAAACTCTAGCTAGACAGCTAGCTAACAACGGTATGTTAGAAGTGAGTTATCGTCTTGAGTTACAGAACGCGACAAAGATGTTTGTGTGCAACTCAAACTTCAAGAAAAGTCAAGTGAAAAAAAAAAAAAAGATGCAGATCCCAGATGAAATAGTTCTGTCAAGGCAAAATTTAGGATCTGTGACTAACATGTTAAAGGTCAAATTACTTTTAGGAATTTAAGACATTTTTAGCCCTTAATTTTTGAATGTTCCAACAATATGATGGGAATAATTGACACCGATCATTCCCATTAGCGAGAAAAATAGAGCAGACAGATGGCATCCAAAACAGGTTTAGTGACCCACGAAAAATGTGAGAAAAAGAAAACAATCAAATGATCAACCTGATGTATTTGTTGGTGACGTGGAATTGATACGAGAAGATGGAACTTCTTTTCTACTGTTAGCAGGTTTATTTTGTCCTGCTAGCTAGTCAGTTTAATTATCCAAACTGACAGCTTGGATAATTGTTATTTAGAGACAATCTAGAATCTGTTCATCATGAACTCAGCTTTAGTATTGAATCAACATTGTGCTGCAATATGAAGGAATGGCTGACTCCAGATCAGTTTAATCAGATTACAGAGCAGAGTTTTTATAACAACTTAAAATCTGTGATTTTTTTTGACATGTTGATTTGCTGTTTTCTTCGTATGATTTTGTTATCAGTTCCAAAGTGTAATTTTAACTGTAGTTTTTTTGCCTGTTAAATGTAATAGATTGTGGCATTTTTGTGGACCAGCTAGAAACGGCCCTAATTCAAAGCTCCTGCACTAAGTAGGAATCTGGGCCTTGGAGAAAATTCCATGGCAAAAGAAAAGAGGGGTTAGTGAATTGGGTGTTCTTCAGGAAGGACACAGATCCATTACAGATTGTCACATCAGGCTACCATACACATCCGCAGTTGATAAATATGAAAAAACATTCAAATTGACAGCAAATGGAAGCAAGATCCAGGTCTAAAAATACATTTCTTAGTCAGTGACAATATTTGGGGTTTGTATCAAAAGCTTGACAGGAGGATTAAGATTCCTTCCAGGACACAGCTTGCGTCTTCAGAAATGTTTTCTTTATTTTTTTTTTAATGGCATAACAATATCAGACTGGCACAGTTACGGACCACCATGCTCCACAGTCCAGATAGCTTCCCCTATCAGATTAACAGAGGCAAATGGCAGCTTGTCAAAAAACATTACCATCTGTAATCCCCTTCTAGATTTCCAAGGCATGTTGACAGGGAGCGTTGGCATGGAAGCCTGTCACAATGATGGGCTGATTGGGAGAAAACCTGATGTTTAATTAATGACATTAGGGCTACTCTGTCACAGTTTGAGAGATGGACTATGATACATAAAGACCTCGGACTAAGAAAGGAGCAGACCCATCAGTTCTGCACCCGCATTCTGGAATGTAATATGTAGAGCTACTTTAGGAGTAGCAGAAAAAGGACAATCGGACTCTTGAAGACACTTAGGAGACATCATATTTAAACAGATCAGCAAGACTTGACTGGACATTTCTTAAACTCGAGGACTACACCACCTCCACTCCCCAAAGTCAGCGAGAGAGCGTGCGTGCGTGTGTGTGTGTGTGGGGGGGTGGGGGGGGCTTCTGCTCAGGCACTTTACAGATTAAAGGTGCCTAAACAGGATATTAACACCATCGTCAAAAAGGCATTAACATTATTTGGCAATAAAATGCTTGCCAAAAGTTGTTTATTTCCATCAAATCAACATTAAAAAAAAATGTAAATAGCATCTGGCACGTTATCATTTTTAAACCTGATTAGACACCATTAGCTTCTAATAGCATTAGTGTAGATTTTCTGCAGTCGGTCTTTTATATGGGAAAAAATATTTCAGCAGCATGGCTTTTATCTTCCTCTCATGCAGGATAACTGAGCCTGTGATGTGTTGTCAACAGTGGAATATTTTAGGCTTTTACCTTTAATAGCAGGCTTTACATTGCCTTTTGTATCAGTGAAATTCAGAACTATGAAATTAGGAATCAACCAATGTGATACAATAATATGGCTGTTTTGGCCGATTACCAATATTTGCCAACATTTTCTGATATTCTAAACTTTTGACAACATAAAGCAAACAACCTCACTGCCAACATTTCCTCTCTGCTCATTCCAGGATTCCTTGAATCCTTGAATGAAAAGAATCAAAGCAACACAGCAGGTATGTTTTTGATGAGGGATTTTACATAATACCTCCATTTAACTGCAGAACTGTGTAACAACAGCTGCCCTCTCATGTACAGTGTGACATCACCTTTCCAACGTCACTAAATGACTGATTGAACAACTCAACAGAAATTGGATTTCTTTCTGTACAATATTAATGTGGACACAGTTATTTATTTTGAACAAAATGAATTAACTGATAAATACTGTAAAACTGAAATATTAAATTACATTTGTATTTATCTGAACTTCAGTGACTGAGCTTTCTGATATTTATATATGTATAGTTTTATGTTACAACAAACTTTAATGAAAGAACAGTTAATATTTCAATGTTGGTGTGTGTAGTTCTTAAAGGGAAACTGGAATTGGCTAAAAGGCGTATTGGCAACTTAGAGCTCAGGAACTGACCACAAATAAGTCCTTAAATTCAACTTATTAATAATAAAAATCAAAGTATGGTCCATCGTATTTTAGAATCAAAATGGGAATAGTCTTTGTCTTAAGTGGTTCATCATTAAAACCACACGCTTGTTTGGCGAGAGCCAAGGGCTTTTGCATAATTAACCCTTTCTGGTCGGGCAGTGGTCGGCCTGTCGGCTTGAATTTACAGTGACAGCGTAGTGACAGCCGCGGCCCTATTTGTTTGCACCGGTGCTTTAGTGGGCACACTTCATTGTGGCTCCAGCGGTTAATAAATCACAGAGGAAGCCCTCTCTCTCTGCGCGGGCCTGTGCTACGGTGGTCCTGTCACGAGGCGAGCACCCGAGCTGAAGCGACAGCTACATGCTAATTCAACATCGGCATAATTCATTATACAGTCGCAAGTGTAGTGGGATGGAAAGAGAACCAACATACACCAGGAGGAAGATGACAGGCATCAAACTATTAAATCCTGCTTTCCTTAAGTCCCCTCTGTTTATCTTTGTAAAGATTCGACTTTTTCAGCTCCTGTCAGCAGTCGGAACATTATATCATACATTCACTCCTTTATAATTAGATATGCACAACTTCTAAAACAAAGGCAGCCATGTGCTGTGTTCTAATGCTAATGAAAAATAGCAGAGGTCAATAGAAGGGGTTTTAGGTGCAAACTGAGCTTCTTCAACATTGTTAAAAAGAAATCTGCTTTTTTTAATTTTTTTATGTAACATCCTGATCTATACAGCCACTTACTGTCAGTCATCCAAAAGCTAATGGAAAATGACATATCAAATGGTAGATGGCAGCTATTGCACTAAAGGGGAAATTAGCAAAAAGATAAGGAGTCAAATAAAGCGATAAGGCTTTGTGCTCTTCAGAAGGTGAAAACCAAGGAGAGGTGGGCTGACAGCCTTCACATTAAGGTGCTCTGTTACTCCCTCATCCTGTGTGTGACCACACTGCTTTGTCACCAGCACTTCATCAGAGGAAGAGGGGACCGTCTCATCTCACACACGTACCTAATTCCCTGATATCACCAATGCATGTCATCAGAACTGGGCTCTGTATAATACTATGCATAGTAGCCAGACCAGACTTTAGCAGACAGGGCAGAAACCCAGAGTCACAGGTTTTGGGGTCAGTGGTGCCCTCAGAAAATTTTCAGATCTTTTTATTCCAAGCACCAGACTCACGTCAGCATTAAGACTTTGAAAAATCATCAAACAGCATTATTTCTGTTTGGGTCAATCCAGCGTTAGCCGTTTGGGCACACATTAGGGATGGGTAGCAGTTGAAGAGCACCTAGGCAAGTGTCCTGTGTGTCCCACATGAGCGTCCAGCAGCGTGCACCAGACTGAGGCCGTCCACAGCCTCAGGCGCTGTGTTGACTGGGCCTGCCATGTCATTAACAGTCGCCTTGTTCTGCTCTATCTTATTAAAGCCATTCCTTCAGGAGGGCAGACGAGCATGTCACAGTGTGAAACCAGGCCAAGGAGGGAAGGTGACCATGCTGCCACCCTGGGTTCTAGCGGGAGGGGCAGGGGGCTGTACTGTCAGCCTCCTCCCGGACCCCCTGATGGTCCCTGTGATTCCCTTGTCAGTCTGTGTTAATGGAAGTCACGGTGGTTGTGTTCCTTCGTATTCTTATCTCGTGTAGCAGCGGAGTCAAGCAACCCAGCAGTATCTGATCAGCCTAACCAGCTACCGCTGTGCTGAATGTTGTTGATGTCTCTTCGGTTAGCAAGGAAAACCGCTGAACACGACTGGATCTAGAACCGGAGAGTCTGGACCGAGCTCCACACCATCCACTCAGCATTCAGCCTGGTAGTGGGCAGCTATTAGAGGTTAAACGCCTCTGACTGGTGAGCTCCAGGGAGAGAAACTGCTGGGGAACGGGCCCAAAGAAACTGGAAAGCCTGACAGCTTTTAGCTTTCATCCTATTGCGACTAACTGACTGAATGACTGGTGTGTGTGTGCCATTTTTTTCCTCTGAGCACCGCTCTGCCAACCAGTTTATGTAAAAGTGATTAGCAGTAATTAATCCTTAATCACCATGATTAGCCAAGTCGCAGTAAATTAAGCCACATCTGGAGCAGCTGAGGGCTCCTGAGTAGCAGCAGGCAGGCTCACAGTGAGTAGAGCTGCTTATGGAGACTACCTGGAACACCTGAGAGCAAAACCACTGGCAGCTCCTCGGCTGCTAGGTCGGGGTTTCACCTCCGACACCAGCCAATCAGGAAGCTGTAGCTTCATACCACACCACAGCAGCAGGAGACCCGCTAACTGTGTTTAGCTCAGGCACTGAAAGACGGAAACGATGGAGATGCAGAAACTGACAAAACAAAAAATAAAAGCAGAAATAGCATGTAATGTATATGTATGTTAGATCAGGGTAAAGTACTTCCTGTGACAATGTACAGTACTTTGTACACTTTTTACCTTCACATCTCAGGCGATAGAAACTACGATCAGATCAACAAAGCTGGTGTTCAAACAAGAGGTCTCACTTCAACATAAACTGTAGCTGTGTCTCTATCAGGTGCATTCTTGGTTACAATATATTTGTACTTTATTTGCTAAAGTTATTCCCAGTGGCTAGAATATCCAGAAATTTTACTCAAGTAAGAGTAGTGATGCTTCATAGTCGTACTACTCGTGTATAAGAAAAAAATTACAGTGCAGTAAAGTCACTCCTATAGTCAATTTCCCCCCAAAAAGTAATTCAAGTAAATATGACTGAGTAAAAGTTATTAGTTACTCTGCATGTAAGTGAATTTGAACTGAAACTGATTATGTTGAATTGAAATGTTGTCAATTCAACATGATTGAACTGACAACCTTTTTCTGTATGTAGACATACTTATTTTTAGAGCGCTGCAAGACCAGAGCTGAATAAAGATCCAGTCACACAGCAGGAAAATGCAACCAAAATCCTCTTTGTTTTGACCAGACATGACCTATATCTGACTTTTTCACAGCAGACCGTAGGGTCTTTTCAACCATAAAAATCTGACTTTTATGTGGAACTAAATCAGATATATATCTGATGTGAATAATGGCTGAAACTTGTAAGTATGAAAATGATAAAAGAAGTCTGTGTCAGTAAAGCGGATCACATCAGAATCCCACCACTTCCGCTTCTGACTTCACATCCAAACAGACTTCTCTGTTGATGCTCTATAAAAAGCCATTGCTGTGGTAAAAAAAATGGGAATTAAGCATCAAGACCTGCCATGTGAACGTAGCCAAAATGAGCTGAACTGACTTGCACTGAACTATTCTCTCTTTCAATGTTAGTGGATATGAATCGTCCCTTAATCTGGGTTTCATTTGGTTCTAACTGCCTACTTCACATTCCCAAGTTTAGAAGTTGCCAATGATTGTGAGGACATGTTAAGCTCCCAATATGATAAATGAAACATGAATGAATGTCTGCCTGCACTCCATGTTTATTCTTTCACGGGGACAAACTTTCAGATTTCATCACTAACTAACACTATTCCTCTCAGGATCGCATCTCTCCACTACTTCCCACTGTAGAGAGACCCTGCACCCCGCTGGATTGGCAGAAGATCTCACGGGGTTTGGGGTTATGATGGAGCAGCATTGGTGGGGTCTATATATGGCTTTTTCACTGCAGATAAATGATGCAAGAACACTGGTAGTGTGCTGTGAAACTGCTTCCATCACAGCAGGTGTGCTGTCTCTTAGCCCAATGTTTCTCTTTTTACTCCCCCACCTCCCTCCGTCACCAAGTGCCCCAGTCTCTTCCTGTTACACAGCTCTAGATTAATTACACACTTTAATGAGCTGAATTATTAATGGGGCTCTCACTTGGCAGTTTAAGGAAATGCACAGGAGAAGATGCAGCCGAGTGTCGGGAATCGGCGCTCTCATTAAAACATCACCCCCCTGGCCCCCTTCCCATACCAGGCGCCTTTGGGACTGGCGTTATTTAGCTGCAGAAGTAATAGGATTTGGTATTTTACACATCGAGAGCAGCGGAGCCCGCTTGAGCATGAATCCTTCAGCGATAAAGCCGGGAGCCTGCAGAGGCTTGTGCTCGACATTATGTCATTACGACCACAGGCCCCGGGAAAATGAAAGGCCATCTAATGCAGCCACTCAAAAGGGTTTCCTTTCTGATTGTTCAGCACAGATGGGAGCAATAATATCCAAAATGAGACGTACTAAAGCGTAAGCGAAATGAGCAAAATTCCAGAGCAATTTCCAGGTGAATGTCTCATTTCCCTCTGCTCCGTAACAAATGTTTCTTTTTTTCTTTTTTTTTTTGTCTGTGACGTTTAAAGGAGTGAGGATGTTCATCAACCTCAGAAATGTGGTAGAATTGTCATTATGAAAGCAGGGGGAAAAAGTGAAAAAAAAAAAAAAAGCTGTGGTAAAATGAGATTATTCACATAATATCACACCTGCTGATAAAAGAAATCCCGCAGCGAAGAGACAGGAAATGAAACCAGGAAACAAGTTTTACAGTTGTTCCTGCAGGTTTCGGTTTCTGTGGAGTGAAATTCAATCTCCTCTTTGTTTCTGTGTATCTGGGATGTCTGTATGTTCAACAAGATTAGGGATGCACCGATCCAGTTTTCTCACTTCTGATATTGATATCAATACCCATACAGAAAAACAGCTGAATTGACTTCAAACTTTTCTTTTTCTAAACCAAAACACAGACATAAATGTACTGAATTACAAATGCATTTGTAATTCTGCTCCAGTACAGTACACTCAAATACTTGGCTATAAATAAATAAATAAATAATAAATGGCTTCAGAATCTTGGTCAAACATGAAAAAATAACCAAACTTTAATCTATTCAGTCAATGCAATAAGGAGTAGAACAGCCAATGTAAAAAACAAACAAACAATCAAAAAGAAAAAACAACAAAAAAGAAACAAAACAGAAACTGACAAAAAATGCAAGTAGACTACCATGGTCAAACATGTAAACAATAAACCTTCAACAAACCTTCTTTCAAATGATTTTGAAAGTGCAATTAGGAATTATAAATATAATGTAAAATAAATTATAAAGCATGTCTGAGCACAAAGCATAGATTAGACTGAAAAGATCTGCCCTCATGGATCAGGTGCGTTGTCATATCCGATCCAGAATTTTTTTCAATACTGGGACCGATACAGATATTAATATCAGATCATTGCAACTCTAAATAAGATGACACTGGTTAATACTCAATTAGATGATGCATGGGATTTGTTCTCTTACATACTTGCTTACACAGTATGTTCATGTATTATCAAATGTTAGGTATGTAATGGGTATTGCTGTTGCTTTGACAGCTGCTGCATCTACATGAGCACCAACACTTTCAGACACTTCGCTAAGAACAAACTCATGGATCTACAGTGGGATCTCTGTCTGTGTTTGAGAACAGAGTTGACTGCTCCTGGTGGCATTACAACCAGACATTGTGTGGTTCAATATCAAGGGGGATCTGGTTTTATCTCCGTGTTTAAGAAGACGGTTCAGAAAAACTGATGACAAGGCCATGATGAATAAGCTTCATTCCCCACTGCGCCTCAGTGATGCTGCACATTAGCACAAGATTAGTAATTACCATGGAGAGTAATCAGATGACCTAGAATGGCCTGAGAGGCATTGCAGGCAGAGACTTTGTGCTTCCCCGCAGCTCCAGACACAAAGCCCAAGGGATGCTACTACCAGAGCACAGCTCAACACCACCACCACCTCTCCCCCGCCTCCCCCCAGCCAAGATAAACACTACACAAGTTCAGAGCTGATGAGTGAGCCGCTGATTACGTGGGTTCTTTTCGGGTCAGGGAGCAGATGTAAATGTAGGTCAAGAGGGAACCTGTCCTGCCAATCAAGTGGAGTAATGGAGGAGGATAGAGTCGGTGTCTCTGTAGAGATGGAGATAACCAGGTCGACCCTAAGGAGGGGGGGCCATGCTAGCTTTAGTTGGGAATGTTAGGGTGAATTCACTCCTGTGACATTTGGTCCGCTTTACACGAACCAGAGTTTGTTTCCTCCATTGGTCCTCAGGTGTGAATACACTCAAGCAAACCCTGTAGCAAACCAAACAACCAGGCCGAGACCCACTTTCTGATGTATTTTTAATCTGCTACCAAATGAACTCTGTCGTGGTTCAATTCTGACACGAATACAGACCAGCTAAAACAACTACAGGAAATACAGATCTGTTTGGATTTTACAAGCCACTGTTGATGGACATCATGGTAAAGAATTGCCCTTGAGTGTTGCTAACGCTACAACCATATTGCATATACTCAAAGCATTGAGGAGACACTGTGCCTCCTCCATACTGCTAGAAAAGACACATAAGAATGAGGTTGTGTTAAGCATGTTGAGAAAAAAAATGAAGTGAAAAAAAACGTTTGTCTGCTCTGTCCCTCCCTCGTCATTTCTATCCAATGGGAGCAATGAAAGTCAATCTGCATTGCTTTATTTACAAAATATAGTTATAGTTTACTCTTTTTTACAACAAAAAGTAAAATGTGTAAGCAACCTCCACCCCAAACACAAAAAAATAAAGTCTGCTTTTGTTCCAGACCAAACGAGGGACTTTTCTAGTGTCAATACACACGTAGGGGGTTTTCACACCTGGCAGTCCAGTAGACTTGACTGGACACCAAAACTGCAACATTTGTTCCATTTTCAGCTGGTGTGGTTCTCTTTCACACTGCATTGTCAAATTAACTAAATCCTTTGAAAACCTTGTTTACCTCTTTACCTGTAGAGGTGCTGGTTCGAGAATCACTGAAGGAAACAACACAAAAACCTCTGAAGAAGACACTGAGTGCAACTTTCTTCTTCATGAAATGTAAGCAAATATGGCGTAGCATCAGATTTAAGTGGTTTTGGGATTTCTCATTTGATTTTAGTAAAACACCATAAGTCATTTCTCTCACTCGTGCTAGACTTTAGTGTTTGTTTTGGTTGTATTTACCTAGAATTCCCTGATCTACAGTTCATTTTCTGCTTGGCGTTCACATGTGCATTCAAACTCCACCAGAGGCCACTTCTACCGAACCGAGACATAGGTTGTGAGGTTGACCAGGGTTTGCTTTTTGGTCCACATCAGACTTCAACACATTAATACCTCACCAAACGAACCGGCAAACAAACTACAGCTGGATTAAAGTTAATTTAAACAGACTCCTCCAGCTTCCTCCCGTCGTCCTATGGTCTTTCTAAATTACCCTTAGGTGTTGAGTGTGTGTGCTTGTGGTTGTGTGTCTTGTGATGAACTTGTGACCTGTCAGGATGTACCCTGCCTCCTTGCCCAATGACCGCTGGAGATAGGCACTAGTGCCCAGAATAGACAATGGATAAATGACCCACATCCTGCACGGTCTGCAGTAGAGGTGGATCAATCAATTGGACAAAGATCAGACTCTGACACTTTTCTAATCACTGATTACCAGTCAAATACATTAAAATCTAATTTGTTTTTCTGTTATTTAAATGCATTACAACGTTATAATGCATTATATGCTTTATAGACCACTATTTGTGGTCTATAAAACTATAAACCAGGGTGCACTGGAACAGGGAAGCATTTTAAAGTTGCTAGGTTGTGCCTCTTGAGGACTGGAAAACTCTGGCATTGACCAACAATCTCTACTCTGTGACTGGACGCTGAGGTCACTATGAACTATGTACTGTGCCACAGTTACAAGTCTCCCTGGTCACGCTAAAACAAGATCCCAGAAACATTAACTGAGATAACCTCCCAACCACCCTCTCTGAACCAATTCCAATTCCCAAGAAAATCTCAGCACTACGAGTCATGCAGCACTCAATCTCACCTCACATACAGCTTAAATGCAGCAGCAACAACCCAGAGGTTGACGCTTGTCTGAATAATGTTATGCTAATACTCCAGTCCACCTGTATTTACCCTTAAGTGCAGCAAGCAATCTGTTGATTGCGAGAAAGCAATTTTCCTGAAAGAAGGGGAGAGGCGGGTGGCGAGAAAGACTGAATGAGGGGGTAACAAGAGATCTTCTTTAAGCTGCCGAAGAAGCAATTTACGGCGGACGGCAATTTTCTCTGGCTGTGAAAGGAGTGTGGCTCTAATTGTGCCTACACAGAGAGCCATCATGATGGGGATACCGAAAATAGCAGAGCCAATTCACACTTGGGAGAGGTGAAAGCAGGATGAAAAGCTGCAGAGACTTCAGTTTATTCCATTTATTTGCTTAAAATAAACCCAGATGTCTATGAAACCATACATTATAAATGGCTTATAGAAACATTACATTCTGGTTTTTAATCCAGACTAATTATGTTGAGTTTTAATATTATTAACATCCAGCTGACATGGTGACACGTACAGAGTGTCTTCAACTCCAAATGCTATAATAATGAATAGTGACGTTGCCCTTTTAATTTGTTTGTTGGGCCTTGTACTGCAACACTGAGAAAAGGAGGGGTGTGTGAATCGATCTAAAAATAAAGCAGCAGAACCGCGTGTGTGTGGTGCCAGATTGGACTGGGCTCGACGCGGCGCTCGGCTCGCTCTGCCTCGACTTCTATCTGCCCGTGTGATAAACCTGCTAACAGGCCTTTATCAGGGAGCAAGGGGGAAATATGCTTCTGCCAGATTAGGCCCCAGACTCTGCCAAGGTTATAAACAGCCTGTTATCTGCGTCCCAAACAGAGTAATCCGCGCTCTATCAGCACCCAAACATATGGGCCACACAGAGCAGAGATAGCCTCTGATGGACACTTGGTTTTAATTGCGGTGTGAGCCAACGGAGAAGGGAGAAAAAAGGACATAAAGAAGGTCTGTTGCTGTGGACGTCTCTTGGGCCCCCGGTGGAGCTGGCCAACATTCACAAAGACCAACCTCGACCTTTCTGCGATGCTGCACCTGCTCCCTCCTGAGTCCTGAGGCCATATCATGAATGAGCAGAGCAACGTCAACGCCATGCTCCCACAAATCTATTACAGCCCTCTGTATATTTGTTCCCCTCTCGAATAAATATTTCCCCTTTTCATCCCATGTCATTTGTTGTCTTTGTGCATTTCTCCACCATGCCAAATTAGATTTTGGCAGCGGCGAGTGTGCATTAATTTGATTAAGCACTGATGGGCCATTTTCAGTCCTCCACACAACACCAGCTATTCTTCAGCAAACGCTTCGTTGAAAAAAAAAAGACAGAGAAAAAAAAAACATCAGTTCTCAGACGCACTCTGGCTCCAAAATCAATAAGAGTCTGAAACCTCTCCGGACGCAGCCTTAGTAAACAAGAGCCACTCAGATGCCCTGTCTGTTAGCAGAAACACGTGTTCAGACATGCTCAGTGAAATCTGAGAGAAGGAAGCTTACCCAGCCAGAGATGATGGAGTGTGAACAGAGTCCTTCAGCCTACAGCCGCACCGAAAATTAAAAACAAATGTTTGATTTGTACACATCAGCAAAACAAGTCAACTGGCTTGTTTTTACAAGTGGCTGCCACAACAATGACAAGTTTATTCTTCTGAAAGAAAACGAAAAAATATTAATAACCCACATCCCCTTGAACCTTTCTTCATTTTGTCTTGTCACAATCAATTTCAATATCTTTCATCAAAATTTTAGGATTTGCTGCACACAAAGTAGTGAAAAAAACAAACAAAAAAAACCCAAAAAACATTTATATATATATAAAGTTTAGCACACTTTTGAATTCAGGCTGCATTGATAAAAATCTCAACTGACTTCCTTAAATTTGGGAGATCAATGGAAGATATTTACTTAAATGCCCCAAAACAGAATACAATACAACAAACCGCTTTCAAAAGTCACCTGATCAGTAGAGTAGATTTGACCTGTGAGCAGAGCTGCACATTATATAAAAACACTGTGTTTATTACTGCAAAGAGCTCCTTTAATGAACTATTTGGTAGGGATGCATAATATATCGTCACTAACTTCAGTACAGGCTGATAATCAGTTCTTAACATATGATGTCAGTCTGCTAAATAACACTGTGCTGATATTAACAACCGATATTTATGGCCATCTAGTTTCTGGAGGGGCAGAGCAGAAGGTCAGTCATGTGGAAGTGATGCAGCAAAGAATTGTGGGGAGTTTAACTGAAGTAAAGAAGCAGTGGTGAAGTCAGTGTAGTTGTTTTTCTTAAAGGTGTTGAACGGATAGCAACCTGACAGAAATATTAATAACTGTTAATGAAATTGGCCCAAATTTGTATATGGGTGCACCTCCAATATTTGGTAGGATGTTATAGTCCAAGTGCAACACTTTCACACTCTATATGCCAAGAATATATTTGGATGTAAATGAAGAGTGATCAAGAATTTCAGTCTGTACATGTAGAGATGTGAACCAACAGACGGCCAAAGGCTGGAATCCAAATCAAAGAGACAAACATCTTTGCATACAATTTTGAAAACGGTGTGTCATTTTTAGAACTGGGACTTTAACGCATTAATGTCGATGAATTAATTACATAGATTTTAGTTTTACATACAGAACTCCTGAGCTGGAACCGTAGTATTCAACCTTAGATTCTGGTACGATTCTTATGCAAGGCACAGTAAGTCCATACCTGAGGAATCGGGATAAAGTTTTGAAATGAAATTAATCTTTTAAACCATAACCAAAGAAAAACTAAACATTATGAAAGAATTCATGCAGTGTTAGATAGAAAATGAGCACTAGTTCACACTTCTCCTTTGCAGGAGAGTTATTTTAGCAGATCTACAGTACTAGCTAGAAGACTGGCTTTTCTATCCTTAATATGTCGTGGTAGTAGTGATAAACGTCGAAAGTATTGACACCCACATAGCTGTACCTGTCACCTCTGCTATGACTACAAAGAGAAAGAGTGGTGTGCATCCAGTTGCAGAACTAAGATCGTCTCTATGCGAGCCATTTGCAATGGAAAAATCTGAGAATAGTGCATTTATCTCCAACCTCTCCAGCACCATCAGCCAGGTATGTGAACACAGTGATTTGGAATATCTCTCCTGGTACGGCTGATGCAATCAACCACAGGGTGTGAGATAGGTGGATGTGCTGCATGCAGCTCAGACATATGCCTTACTTATGGATATGAATGAGATCATAGGCGGGTGTAGGTTTCTTGAGAGCAAAAGACACAAAAATCTAAATAAATCAAAATGAAAATAGGACATTGACATATGGAATATAAATATTCATATGTCAAACATGAACTACCAGAGATGCATCAATTTGATATTAGCATTTGAATTGGTCTCAATATTGAAGAAAATTCTAGATTGGGTATCATGACAGTAACTGCGTTTCTATTAATAATGTGTGCAAAACTCAATATTCCACTAGAGTAAAAAAAAAAAGACAATTTTGCAATTGGAATGTTTTTATTAAATAAGAAACACAATTAAAATCACATGAATAAGTTTGTTCCTGCGATAAGTCATTAAAAAACATACCAATGACTTCCTGTCGTAGTCTTCTTCCTGTACCAGAAACATCTGGTTATTGATCACATGACTCGTGTTTCCATTGCAATTTTTGAAAAACACAAATTTTGATAGATCAGAAAAACCACGTCATCCCAGAGAAAAAATGTGAGTTCTTTCAAAATTTGCGTGTTTTCATTAAGCACATTTATTTGCGCAATTATAAGGTGAATTGGTTGCAGCTACTGCAAGTAATTCATGAGGGTCGATCTATGCAGTCTAATTCTACGCTTGGTGCTTTTACTGTGGTTTATTTATTTTAAATTATATTTCGAATTCCTAATTGCACTTTCTGAACCATTTGAAAGAAGGTTTGTTCTTTCAAACAAACCTTCAAATATGTTTTTTTCTTTTCTTTCTTTTTTTTTTTTTTACATATTTGATCAATTGTTTTATATATTGTTTTAGTCAGTTTCATTTTATTTATTATTTATATTATTATTGGCTGTCAAACTCCTAACTAAACTGACTTAACAAATTAAAGTTGTGTTGTTTTTACATGTTTAATCAAGCTTGTGAGGACAGATGTATTTACGTCTGCTTTAGCGGTGCAGATTATCCAATACATTTGTAATTCAGTACAAATGTGTGTTTAAAAAAAAAGAAACATTCTAAGTCAACTCAGCTGTTTTTCTGTATCAGCTCGGTCTGGGCCAATACTGGACCTCAGATATCGGTATCGGTATTGGCAGCGAAAAAAGTGGATCGGTGCATCCCCATGCAGCGTTATAGGAACTATATTACATACTGTGGTAAAACTGCAACACGTTTTGTCGTGCTGTATTCTCCCCAGTGCTGCTGGTGTAACGGCATTAGAAAGCATCCACACGCCGAGGTGAGAGCTGTAATGAGCAGCAGCTCCAGCGTTAATGAGGACTGAGGTAAATCTGGGGGAGATTTTAGACCCTCGACTACTCTGTCTCCTCTTATAAGCAGCCGCCTGCTCCTGCTGTCAGCAGAGCTGTGATCTGAATACCTCTTCCTTCATAAAAGATTCAGGCCTTATTGACTCGCTGCTTTGGTTTCCCCGCAGAGCCCATCCTCTCAGCTCCCCTTTAAATTCTGCTCTCGTGGCTGGGGTTGCACACCTGCCTGGCAGGGAGTTGCAGGGGGGCAGTCTCAAGCATAGTGTGGGGCTTTTATCGCTCTATCTGATGCACATCTACTAAATATCAAACGCAGTGGAGGAAATATACATTTGAGCTGAGCGGGTCGTTAGAAGATAAAGCTGAAAATCGTCTCCATTCGATCAGCTTTGAGTCGGAGTTTTGCTCCCCTGGTCTAATCACTCTGCTGGAGGGTCACTAGAGGATTATTGGCATTATAAAATGCCACATCACATCTGTTATGCTAAATATTGATATATCATGTTCCTTTTATTTCCCGCATCTGCTACCTGCTCTTTACAGCACATCATTACTGACTGAGAGCGACATTAAAACCCTCACAGGCCGGGCTCTGCCTTCTCCGCGGACAATATTTCAAACCCGAGCTGCAAAAGGGCACAAAGTCTAATAAATTCCTCATTTTATATACTGCCCCCAGATTTCTAAGTCCTGTCCAATAAAGTTTTAAATGTCATAAAATTCCGATAATATAGGTTGTATAAAGTCGAGCCAGGAAAAAAAAAAAAACCCATACACCTCTCGTATCTTTTTATCCGGTAACGTTTGATCTCTTTAAATCAACAATAAAATGGTTTTTAAACAGCCAACAAGGGGGTGACTGGCTGGCGTTATTGTTGTTGTAATTTGTCCCAACAGGCTCGTTGCTCCTTACTGACAGATAATGAGAGAACAGTGGATACCCTTTTAGGGAGGCAACAGGCTCTAAGTGATGCATGTTTCATTTCAGAGGTTTTCTTGTAAAAGTTTCAAATAATGTGTGAAAAACTAGCAATGCTTTAAAGGTGGAGGTATCATGAATTTTCTGGGCATCTTGTGCCATTTTACAATACAATACAACGGAGTTGCTATATTATCCTCTACCATAAGATGAAAAAACTGCATTTGTCAAAAAAATAACTTCAAAGATATTTGGCTTTGCATCATCTGACGCCTTGAAATTTATGTGACTTTTTTTTACGTCATGTTACATGGGGCCCCTATGATTTTCCAAATCCTGTTTTATTTTTTCTCCAAGGTCCACTTTTTCTGTTTTTATTTTTCAGACTTTTTCCCAATTAACCAAATGTACTAATACAAAAACTATCAGATAAATGATGGTGTTAAAGAAAAGAATAATTCAATAGCTGTAGTTCAAAAGAATATTGGTCTAACAATATGTTACCACATGTTTACAACTCTTTTTTTCACACACACCTCAACTCTATTTAGTAACTTGGTGATCTCTGAGGGAAATATTATGGTGATGGGTTTTAGACTAATTAGACTAAAAATTTCAGACTTCATATCCAAAAAAAAAAAAAAAAAAAAAAAAGAAAAAACGGGAAAAAAAATCATGACTATGTACCATTCTGTGTTGGTCTTTTCACATTGAAGTTTGTGGTTGTTACATCATCACAAACTCTCTGTTTGGCAACCGCTGTTGCTAGGGTTAAGCTGTGGAATAGTTTAAACTAAGCAATAATATAATTAAAACACAGAGTGAGTTAATTGGACTCGAATATTTGAAATCTGATGGAAACCTTCACGATGTCAAATTAATTACTTTTTACTCTGATTTTTGATCCAATTTTTTCTTGCTTGGGTTTAATAGATTCTGTTTGATGGCAATATTTCTAATACTAAAGCTACGGAGAGTAGAACTGGTTTATTTGTAACACATAAGAGTGTATCATCTATATATAAGCCATATATAAACTGATCATCATCAGCCTGCACCTTTTTGTTTTATACTACACGTATTACTACAGTTATTGTTCTCTGACATTGCTTTGAATTTCTTTGAAGCAGCAATGTTGCTTGACTGTTATTATTATTATTGTGTGTGCGTGTGTGTATGTGTGTGTTTTAGACGGAATAGGCTATAAAAAATAAACTAACAAATAAAATATTGCATTAAAAGCCGTGCAAACTTCCGGCCAGGACTCTGAGCTGCGGAAAACTGGCTGAACAGGCAAAAGCAGAGCAGCATCTCTGAGGCACAGCATTTCACACTCGGATAGAGGCAGAGGACAGGCCTTTAATGACACACACACACCCCCTCCCTGCCACACCATCTACCCCAGTCACCTAGAATGAACACGCTGCGCTGGAAATAGACCGGAAACTCTGCCTGTGTGCCGGCCAGAAACCTGGTGATACATGCGCTGCCGACCTGCCAAACAAAACCCTCCAACACACACCGAGGCTCTGCGACGTCTCAATCGCACAGAGCAGGTTACACATCGAAGGTTTCTCACATTATTGTTGTCTTGATAAGGGCAAGCAGGACTTTTAAGTGTTGTTTAGATGTGTAGGGAAACAGCAGACGAGTCAACAGACGGTTAAAGTGTTCATATTCTTCATGAAAGTGTGTGCTTTGGGTTGAGTCATGTGGTTCACTGGAAAATAGAGGCTTCCAGAGTGTAAACAAGGAGCTGGTGTGTGTAAGTGGAAGCTCGTTGAGCAGCAGGCCTGTTCAGTCTCAGTGCTGCTGTGAGCGGCAGGTTGCTACGGTTTCTGACTGCTTTCTGCTCAACTTGTCACACGGGATTCACTGATAAATCACCCAAGGCTTACTTAATTTTAGGCTGAAAAATAAATAAATAAATTGATAACGGCAGAATCAGCTGGTCAGGATTTTTAAAGATCTGTCACTGGTCAGAAAACATGATAAGTCTTCAGTCTGGTACCTAGGGTACCAGTCTGGTACCTAGTCTGGTACCTATGGTAGCCTGCTAGGCTGCAGGGTACCCTAGCAGGGTACCAGTCTGCTAGGGTACCAGACTGGTACCTAGGGTACCAGAAAAAACCAGGCATTTTTCTGAAAGATAATTTAGTTTACAGAGACTTGATAAATCATTTCATTTGTTGTTTCTGTCTGGTTTATTTATTTCGGATATTTAAAATGCCTTCCAGTTCCAGTGTTAAAGGTTCATTAGAACTTAAACTTAATGATCTTTGAGGACAACAATATTATCGTTTATCGCAATAACTTCTGGTACAATTTATCATCCAACAGCAGCTGCAGCTGAACTGGTGTGTGAAGCTGTGAAAACAGTACAGGCGCCAATCTTTAGAAAGATTCTAACTTTTGTGGATTCGGATGTATTTAGTGCTAAATTTAGTGACAAAGTTGCTAAGTCCGGGGCCTATTATTAGGTGCAGAGGTGACCTGGACGGGTCTGTCCGTCTCCTGGCAGAGCAGAAGGAGACACTGGCTGATTTTCTGACCTTTGTGGACAAAATCGGTTTCACATGGGAGTATCGGCTGAACAGCCATAACCCAGAATGAAGGAAATGCGGGACAATTTGTTATTTTACCCCCAGAAAGCAGCCCACACCCTCCCCATTTTAAAGCAAATCAGTACTTTTAAAGACTTCATTAGTTTAAGATTAGCTATATTGATTGAACTAATATGTCAGCATGTTTTTGGACAGACTGGAAGTGAACTACACCCTTCTCTGCAGCATTCGATGATTATTTGTATTTGCACATAGTCAACCTTTGATTAAAAGTTCAAACTTTTCTAAATTTCTCATTTAGAGTTTATGCTCCTGTAGCAAAAGCCCGGTCATCTAATTCACACATCTACACCAGAGGTGGGGTAATTCTGGAGAGCGCTGCTGTCCCTGGGTCCTGTGGTTACTTAAGCAGCTTCACTGTGTTCGAATAAAGATCCGATATAATCTGCAGACTGCGCTGTGTTATAAATGGATGGAATTCAACAAAGCAGAAATGGATTCGAGCCTAAATCTGACTGTACTGGATATGGATTTTGTTCAAATGAAACCGGATTAAATCGAATTGTCTTTAACTAGATAAACAGTTAAACAGAAAATGATGAGTTTTTTCTGGAATAATTTTTTTAATTCCTGCTGAATGGTAATTGGAGCACCTTGTCTAAAACAAACAAACAAAAAAAAAACAATCTGTCGGTATTAAACACATATTTCGGAGCACAATATTTTTTAGAAATGCAGATGAGTCCCAACCAACTCAGACATTTCTACACGTCTAACATGACATACACTTCACTTATGTTCTATTAATACTGAGTGCTTTCTTATTGATCGTCCGTCTTTGCTTGTTTGTAGCTTGGATTCAGGCCAGTTCATACATTATAGCTTTGCATCCTGGTTCCCAGCATTTTATCCCACCTCCCAAAATGTCCCCCAGCCCCCACCCCATTCCCACCTCCTCCTCCAACACTGAACACCAGACTTATTCCAGTGTGTTATGACACAGAGGGGTTAGCCTCAACTCTTCTAATGAGCTTCTGTGTTCCAGTATGTTGCATAAAGCCATTACCCTCCCAGCGCATTACCTCATCCATTTCTTATATGTGGATGGCTTCCGTCTCCCAAGAGCACAGCATTTCTGTGGTATACACACACGCACAAACACACACACACACTTTGGTCATCTCACAGTCTAAAATGTTTCTGTTTCACACAGATGCTGATTTGACCCCGAGAAATCACAGAGAGAGAGAGAGGGGCGAAAACAGGACGGCAACCCCCCCCCCCACAAACTCCACTAGCAGGAGATCAATTGCTGAGACACCAGACGAAGAAAGAAAAACAGAGAGAGCGATTGAGTATGTGGCAACTATTGCAGTGTGGGATGAAAGACGCAGGTGGTGGCGAGCTCCGGCTCGTTTGTGGAGGCAATCCAGGATGATGGCGGCTGCAGATTCCCCTCGCAATTTCTCTGTTGGTTCAGTGAAGTCAATTGTCAGGAAAACAAAACAAATAAGTAGCGAAATAAATATCCTCTCGTTAGCAAATACAGTCGGTTTACTGTGTCGGGGTTTGGGCAGTTTTCACCAACCCAACGTTAAGACCTCTTAGGACCAGCTTGAATGAAATTTAAGAGCAGCAACATGACAAAAAAAGTACAGATTTTTTTAGATTAACTATTAACTATAGATATTCTTACTTTTGTTGAATTCGTTACAGTTTCTCTCTGTGTGTCATCGTAGCTCCACCTGTGGCTCTGTCCTCGTTTGGTTCTTTTGCTTTTTCTCAGCTGTATTTCCCTCCATTGCAACAAGTAAGATTCTTCACTAGGTAAGAGTGATGCTTGACCAACATGTTTAAAATCCAATAAACCGCCGACTTCAGAGTTTGTGTCCTGGCAGCAGCCGTGGCGACTGTTTTCAGGGGAGCTTCAGCCACGCCAGAGGAGCAACACGCTGACATTTCTGGGGTCTGTTTGTGGCTTGTGGGAGCAGCTTTGTGCTTTTCACAAAACCCCCCATAACCTCCATAGTGACAAGTTTTTTTCACACTGACTGAATGTAGCATCATACGGGTTGGCAGCAGTAGTGAGCCAGCGGCAAAGACTGAACCCATGAGAAATGCAAAAAGCTAACTTCCTGCACACGCTACCTTACTCTATCTTATTTATTAGCAGAAAGTTACCGGTCAAACTGGACTCAAACTTTCGCATGACAGAAAAGTCCCACTTATTTAAAAAAAACTTACATTATATTTTATGAATTTGAGCTATTTTAAGGCCTTAAGTTTAGATAAAGACATTTTTGACTTTTTAAGACTTTGAAGGTGAGGTAGGCAACTTTCATAAAGAATAAGTTTTTCATGTCTGACACTGTCGCCATGTTGTGACAGTTTGTTATGAGACAGATAATCTGTGAAAAGATGGATGTCCTCCATGAGCTACTGTTGATATCTGAAGAAATGCACTGACCAAAAACAACCAATCAGAGTCAGGAGGAGGGGCTTAGCATTGTCACGCAACCTCATTTACTCACTGCTAAATGTGCTAATGGCGGCGACACAACTGACTGCTTCAGAAAAAAACATTTCTCTTCCATCATAGCTGGCTAAGTTAACTAGGCCTAGCATTCACAATAGGCTCTGCTGATGGAGAAAACCTGGCAGTTTTTATTATTGCTCATCACACGACAATTAATCGTTTAGCAAAGTTTGTTATGGTGACACGCCTACACATGACTTGCTTTCAAACACCAGCGTCATCATGAGGTATTCAACATCAACCATCGATTGTTGATTCCCCAACCACTGAGACTAATGCTCCTGAAGGACCACGTTATCTGAGAGTGACAGATGTCGGACATGCAAGATTTCTCACAGATGTATTTTTCAGATTCTCTCACACCTCGGCTTGATATCAGCTCAATGTCACAACTCTTCCCTCTTCTTCTTTTTCTCTGCTGACAGAGACTGTGACTCTGAATAAAGTAGTCTGTACAGCACAAGGCTTTACAGAGACATCAATATTTAATCAGAGTTAAAGGCAGTTGGAATTCACGGAGACAATAGATGGAGTTTATATAAAGTGCCGTTGCAATCAGCTCGGCTGTATGGGGTGTTAGAGTACTTGCACAAAAAAAATAAGCAATTAGGAAGCACCTAAATCTTCTTATATTACATGTGAAGAGCCTCCATATGTAATATAGGGGCCTTGTGTTAGAGTTGATTTATCTCATCTCTAGCACAGAGGACGCCGAGGCGTCTGTTGTTGATGTTATTGTTCGTCAGGCTGAGTCAATAAGTAACGTTTCAATCCGGGGCCATTTGGACTTCGTTAGAGCAGCAATTGCGGGCCCCGCACTGCATCAATCTCAGCCGAGCGCTGTGAACAAACGGGGTCCTGGCTTCTAATTGGATACAGACCCGTTTCCTTTCCCGTGGTGACAGCGAGAGCGGCTCTGCAAAAAAAAAAAAAGAAAACCAAAAAAAAAAAAAAAACCCTGCGGTGAATCATTCTGTTTGAAGCAGAAATGTCTGCGATACGAGATCCGCATTAATGTTTCAGAACCTCCTCCAAAGTCTCCATTAGGAACAGAGAACCTTCTAATAAACTGCGATTGAAAAACCGCCGCCATCTTGAAAGGGACTTGAAGTGAAGCCCGTCTTTCTTCTCCTCCTCCGAGTTTAAGCAGCGGAGCGTCAGAACCCGGCTTTAATAATTGAGGCAGAGACTGCAGGGTACTCTGCTCGGGCCTCCTTGATGTGAGGAGTCCTTAAAAGATGCATGGATGCCTCCCCAGAGGGAGATGGAGAGGCTCCGGAGCCGAGGCTCTCTCTACATTTAAAGATTATGTGTGCATCCGCCGGAACAAGATGACCAGAAAAATGCTCAGAAGACCATTATTCCTCCTCGCCGCGCTGCCGGGCACGGGCACCGGCCTGATAAGATGCTATCAATATTCATGCCTCTAAATCAATTATATCCACATGTATTTCAAATGCAAATCATTTGGCAGACGGAGGACTCTGGGAGGGATTCTGCAGACTGCAATAATCACACGCAGGGTATAGAAAGCAAGGTAAACAAGCACTTAGACGCAGCAGAGAGCAATAAGGATTCCAGTAAACATAAATGTGTCAGCTGCTTACAGCAAACACATTTAGAGGGGCTTCTACTTAACTCTGACTGTAGCTCAGGCTGAGCCCACTCACATGGATCACCCCCCCCACACACACACATTATCAGGAGCCGGGGTCTAAATTATTGATCCGCTGGATTCATCAGCATAGCGGTCACGTCTGAGAGCGGGCGGAGGTGGAGATCTAACTGTGGAAGTGTCCCCACGCTGCAGCCGCTGACATCATTAGGAGGAGCTCTCATTAAGGCGGAGGATGAGCCGAACGGAGAGCTGCCTGAGGGGGGTGCTGTGGGTGTTTAATGTCTTCCTCTGGGCTTCCAGATCGCTCCGATCGGATCAAGAGGTGAAACACACACATCCGTGTCCATGGACGCAATAACAAATGTTCCAAATTGTTCGAGAAATTATTACGATAAACGATAATATTGTCGTTTTGAGACCATTGTTAACCAAAAGCATAAAGATCAGGCATCCACTTTTTTCGCTTCCGATACCAATACCGATATCTCGGGTTTAGTATCAGCTCATATCGATCCAATACAGAAAAACTGCCAAATTGACTTGTTTTTGAAACACTGACCTCATCTTACTGAATTACACATTTATCTAGTAACTCTGCACCAGTTCAGCACATCGAAATACACCAACAGCTTCACAATCTTTGACAAACGTGTAAAAACAACGCAACTTTCATTTGTCCAGTCAGCACAATTAGGAGTAGAAAAGATCAGATGATTATGATGTTTGTTGTATTGTTTTGTTTAGTTGCTACTATTTTACAACAAATACGGCATATTGACTCAACACTCTCCATTTATTTTCTACAGAACTTGCGCTGTAATCTTTTGCAGTCGTCCAGGCAAATGACTGGCGAAATTTGTACTTGTGCAATTTCAAGCTTGTGCACACGCAGGCTAGCCATATGCAGGCTAGCCATATGCAGACTAGCCATATGCAGGCTAGCCACACAGGATAGCTTCTGGCATGGGCAAGCGAGCCACACACAGGCTAGCAACACATGGACTAGCAACGCAATACAAGAAAGTTAAAAAATGTTCAACTTTTGTCACTGTTATTGCTATTGCGTCCTGTGTTCACCTCCAATAGAGCCCGTTACTAAGGGAACGAGAAGGAGGGGTGACGGTCGATGCACCAGAGTGAAGCTTTTTGTCATCCAGTATCTTTGGTAGAAAGACACAGAAATCATGATGTAACTAAAAAAGCATGGAACTGGAACTTACTGAGCTCATGTTTATCAGTCATGCGATTAATTGACTTTTTTATTATCGCAACAGGCATCGAGGTGGAAAACACCTCAGATTAACAACAACTTGTCAGGATTTACGTCAGCGGTGTCAGTATAACCTAGGTTTAATAAATTAGGGAAAAACGAGTGATCAAACACGCAAGCACGAAGGAGCAATCTCTGCTCTGCTTGTTTTATTTCTGCTGCCAAGGGAACCCACCGGGCTCCGTTGCCCCCAGGTGGTTCCCCCGCCACGCTCTCAGTGAATCACACAAAAACCTGCATGTGTGCGTGTGTGCTGCACATAAAATGCAAAATGACTCTCAAGAGAACGGTTGAAAGTACAGAAAAAAACCCTGAAAAAACTGACAATGGCAGCATAATGAATATTTGAATTGTTCCTATTTATGGAAGATATTTTAGAAAAGAGCTGCCAGAAATAACAATACTATATGTGAGCCAGCACTTCACAGGAGAAACAACAAGAAAAAAAAAGACACTGGATGCTACTGAGTCCAAGCTAGGTGGCTAAATGTGAGTAGGATGGAGATTTCCTCATTCATTTTTCAGGATCCGAGTGCATTAGGAGGGGAACGGAGTCTTGTCGCGTCTCCCTGAAGGAGGAGATGCTGAGCAGAGTGCACACAGGAAGCTGGAGGATGTGCATGCTACGCTTCCATTTGTGCCAAAATGGCTTTCACAGCCACCAGTGAAGTCCATGAATCTTTTCTGTCACGTCGTGCTCTCGGTGTCGGCTCGCCTCACGCTGCGACTCCGGAGCTTTCCTAAGTGGCTCGGCGCCGCGCCACCAGACCACGCCCCTCGTTAGCGGGGAGGGTTCATTATGCAAATCGTCCTGCTGGAGCCGTATCAACGAGGCGCACGCTCCGTTATCATTCCCCGCCGCCGGGGCTCTTCTTCTCCCCGATCGCTCATACGGAATCATGGCCTAATAGCATCCCATTAACATAATTGCCAGCACAACTAGTGTTCCGTGTCTCCGAGCCACTCTGCTGCTCTGCCAGCTGAAAACGGAGTAGAGGATGGGTGAGGGGAGCGGAGGAGGGTGATGTGGGGAGGAAAGAAATTTAATTAAGCCAACATGTTGGCCACTCCCTCCAGAAGCGAATGTCTGGTTTTTGTGCGTGTGAGTTCTTCAAAAACTAGAGAAAGGAACTCCAGGATGCAGAGAAACAGCTGAGCTGCTCGGTCCGTCCCAACGAGCCGCCTGCCGTTCTCAATAGCGTCCTCATTATTTTTTAAATTGATCTTTAATTGAAATATATCACAGCACGGATTCCACAAATCTCCCCTAAAGTGGAGATGCGGCCTTTTCAGGCCTATTAACGCATCTTTAATTAAGGCGGCGCCTTCCTCCAGACTAACAAGCCGTGGACTTCCAGTGCATATCCCACAGGATTCATCCGAAGGATTCCTTTGTGATCTGGGGGGATGATAGGTGTGCAGTTCCTCACTCCTCTAAGCGTTGCAAACAGGGAGCGATAATCGTGCACTGCACTCCTCCATGCTGCCTTTAACCTCCCACCCTCCCGTCCCCCCACAGAAGCCACCCGTGCTGCTCTGATGAATTGATTGACAATCTCCCATCCAGCAGAGCCGTTACTGAAGCAGAGGGAGCCACACAGGAGGGCCGGCGTCTCTGACCATGTTCTGGTCACTTCCATTGGGAAAGCTAATGGAAATAATAAGTGAGGCCGTTATAGAACAGTGGCCGCCTCACTTATAGCTAAAGCACACAGCGCATGTTTGGACTGTGTCATCAAACCCGGGCTGTTAAACACTGCCTGAGAAACAATGTTCGTTTGAGATTAGCTCGTATTGTTCAACTGGGGCTGAGACTTTAATGCATTCATTGTGATCAGTTAACTATGTAGGTTTTAACACATTAAAGTTTTAATGCCATTAATTTTTTTTTTTTTATGTTACATTCCGCCCGGAACCTTTGTATTCATAAGTTTCTGGCACGGCCATAAATCTGCAAGCGACATCAGCAAACAGCAGTTAGCTGCCTCTCTTGGCTCACTAGGGGTTAATTTTAGCTTCAGAAATGTATCTGATCGGACGTTGGAAAAGACTATTGTTGTGTTCAAGTTGTGCTAAAAGGAGTTAGCCTATAAGCAAAGCTACCCAAGGCTAAACTAGCATCTCAATGCTAACCTTGTGGCAGCAGCATGCTAATGTCAGAGTCCACAGTCCTCATTCTGAAGGAGTTCCATGAATGATCAGGAGTTCCTGAAACTCAGCAAGATGAAGGGATAGAATGGAGATTGGCACCAGTCTGATGGTTTAATAACCTGAATAACAAATTAAAAACAATTTAAATTTGCTGTTGAGGCCACATGTCAATAATCTAGCAGCAAACAGGGTTTTTGAATAGAATATGCTGCTCATTTTGTCAATACAAGGTGATTCTGAAGTGTGATGCATTTAATGAGCAATGCATTTAACATGCTGATTGCTGATAAGAGCCAATCAAGGGACAAACTGACTGATTCCTGCTGCATCTCCAACCGGCTGATTGGTGCATCTCTGATTTGTGAATCAGAGATTCACAAATCTCTGATTCACAAATCAGAGATTTGTGAATCTTTGTGAGCCTTTTCACTTCATCTCTGAGGTGAAAAGGCTCATCAGAATGCTGGATCAGAGGTGGGTGAACATAGGGAGAGCTTCTTCCCCCTCCGCAGCTCCACGGCTCCATAACACGTCGGGGCTCGTTACGCTGCTCACCATGACAGCTAAATAAAGCGCAATTAGCAGCCAACCAGGCATGCTCACTGCTGACTTCATTCCCCAAATTATCCTGGAGAGCCAAAAATGCTAGCAGAAACAACTTATGAGTGGAAAGCAATCCCATCAATTGCGACACACACACACAAAACGGAAGTGAAAGGAGGCGTGTCTACTGGTCGTCTCTTAATTGGATGATTAAAAGTTGGTTTGCCCTCAGTGGTCAGGAAATCAGCGCCGTGGCGGTCGGTGGGAAGCGCTTAAAACAAACAAGCGCTCGCCCAGACCGCTTCCTGGCTCTTTTCTCAGCCGGTTTTAATTTGACACCTTGAGCTGGGGGTAACTGGGAGGGGAACGCGTGGAGCCGCAGAGGAATTCATTAGGCGCGGCGCTGCAGGGTCCTGGCTCGGAGCGTTAATGACATTGGAGGGTAGGAAAACGAGACAGCCCAGACGCAAAATGAAATAAACATGAGGAGCGTCAGCGCTGACAGCGGCGGGGAGAGGGACACACTCGCTCGGGCCAGAGACCTTCAGCCCCATTCCACCCCCTAGCCACCCCCCACGACTGACAAAAAGATCAGAACAGAAACAATATCGCAATCGCCCTCGGATTCCCGCTGACAGACAACGTGGTGGCACGCCGGGGCGTTGATCTCCGTATCATTAAAAATATCCATCACTCGGAGCTCCTGCAGCATTCAGATCGGCGGCTGCAATTAAATTATTAATGTCACAGCAGCCAGCAACCTCTTCACCCCCCCACCCCAAACCCCGCTCTCCTCCCACCCTCCATACAAACTGCACACTTAATGCGGCTGCTGAAAGACATTAAAAATACAGCAATATCTGTCTGCCTTCACACCGGATCAATTTAGATGACTGCAAAAACAACACAGAGGGAGAAAACCGAAGCGGTACAAGAACACAGCCATGACACATGCCTTCCAGGGCCTGAGCTGAATTAAAATCTACCTGCTATATGAATGAATATTCCACAAAAAGAAAAACAACATCTACTAGATTCTTCCTCTTCTTTACCTGTCTGCTCTTAGAAAAACATCCAGAAAGTCAGTTTTGACAGATCGTGTTCTGTGTGCAGCCGTGTGTGTGAGCTCTGCTGGTACGGACCAGAGGAACGGTCCCAAACAGGAACCCCTGCTTTGTTGCTCCTGTTGGAAAGTAGCTGTTGCGCCTTTCCACCTTGGAGAAAACTATTCAGCACTGCCGGATCCATTACCCAGTGTAAACACATGTTCTGATCTGATCTGGTGGTTCTGGTTCTATGCAAATACCAATTTATTTCCAAAGGGTAGTAGTGGAATGCAGGAGTAAGAAATCTTAATTGCATTTTTAATCTGTTTTAAAAAAAAGTGCGTGCTTTTGGTTGATGCATTAAGAAACCAAAAGTGGATGTAGCTCTTAGCTTTTATCCATTTTAATAACAACTAAATATTTGCCAAGCATTAGACTGTCTGTCTGAAAGCCCTGGGAGTCTAAATAAAACCTTCTAACTGCTACAAATTGCCACAAAGATATTGATTCACGTTTTCCAGACACTTTTAGTTCTTTACCATTACACAAAGTCCTTTCTACTTTCCATGGATTTTAGCATCTCAGTCAAATGAAATACACATCAGGGCAGCTAGAGTCCATCCAGCCAGCCAAATATACTACAGATGTGGCAGAGTGAGAATGAACGACACTTGAAATGTGAAATCCAACCCAATGTTGTGTCCAATCAGTCCTCAACCAATGCAGTTTTGTAGAAACTGACCACATGGTATTCCTTTAGCAACATGGTTTTTTTTTTCCACAAGAGAAAGTAAATCAAAAACTGTGTTCTAAAGAACACTTAATATCACAACAACAGACTTAATTAAGAGTGATTTTAATTGTGTTTCTTTTTTAATGGAAACACTGCAATTGCAAAATAATGTTTGTTTTTTATACTAGCGGAATATCAACAAAGTTTTGCACATGTTAGCGTTAGCGTTTCATCAGATAGTCTGACTTTAAACTCAATAATTACTTTTTCTTTTATTTCAAAATAAGATTTTCAAACAGCGACAGAACAATGCTTCGTCAGATAATTTCACTTACAGATGAAATATTGTGGCGCTTTCAGTGCAACAAGTAGTAGTGCTTACTGCAATGGAAGTGTCCCAGTGCCACAAGCTGTACTGGTACCAATATAGTAGTTTGAATAATAGGTGATTATTCATCTAATTCTTACTGCCTAAGTCTTGCAGGTGCTCCTTTGACAACCCACATCTCTGCTTACCCTGTTATCCACATCTTTCAAAAAAAGAAATCCTGTTAACTCCACAAACAGAGAACTTCTTCATAAGCTCCTTTGTAGAAGAAGCACATTGTTAGCTGAAGCAGAGCCTCTGTGCAAAGCAAGAACAATTCAAACAAAGGAACCAGTGATTCTCTCTGAGGATGGATGAGTGTGGTCTGTTTGGAAGGCGTTTTCATGAATCGCTTTCATTTGTGCTTCTCAAAGAACATAATAAATCTGTCAGTCATTGTGTCAGCCAGTCAGGACACTGCCCCGCTCTGCAATGCATTGAGGTCTAACCATGCGCTACACCAGTTCTGCTTTTGTAAGGTGACAGACAACCAATCACAAGGTCGGAATATACCAGAAGGAGGACCAAACTTTCACTGGAAGAGACATGTTCAGAGACATAGGGTGTTTTCACACCTGATGGTCCGGTAGACTCGGTTCAATTGAGGACCAAAATTTGTTACATTTTCAGCTGCTCCGGTTCTCTTTCACACTGTGTCAAACAATCCAAACCCTTTGAAAAACTTGTGTACACCTGTGGTGGTGCTACACCAAGAACCACTGAAGGAAACGGCACAAAAACCTCAGAAAAAGACAGTGAAAAAGACATTTTTGCTTCATAAAATGTAAGCAAAAATGAAGTGGTGTCACATTTTAGTGGTTGTAGTATTTCAGGTTTATCGTCTTTAAAGACCAACAAGTCAATTTCTCCTGCTAGTCCTTGACTCATACGTTTGTTTGGTTGTATTTACCCAGAACGCCTTACACTACTGCCCGCTTCTTACTTTTGGAGCAGTCTCCGGTACATTTGGCAGTTGTATATTCATTTGAACCAAACCACAATTCACTTCAACCAAACAGAGAGCTAGATTTTTAGATGGACCAGAGTTAGCTCTTTTGATCCACATCAGTTTGATCATACATTCACACCTCCCCAAATGAACTGGACTTTCTAGGCAAACAAACTACAGCTGGATTAAAGTGGACTAAGAAAGGTTTGGTATGAATGCATCCATAATGACATGACACCAAGCTGGTACTCTGCCACTACAGGACTGGATCCAGCTTTTGGAGGAAAAGCCTCCCTGGATGCTCAGGCTTCCATCTCTCCAAGTTGCTGGGCTTCAATCTGGTTGTTCCTCTGCCCTCTCCCATTCTGCGAGCAAGCAGAATGGGAGGCAGCACATGTTGCTGACACCTGTCTTTCCCAGGATGGGACGGCCTTTATGACGTGGAACCAGCCGGAGACAGATCTGACAGGGTTGCTGACAAGGACCGGGCTGCACGTTGAGAGCAACACCACGGGCCAACACAAACAAGACTTTCTCTCCTCTCTGGGCATGCAGCGATAGCTATAGCTGGCAGCTGAGAAGTCTCAGTGAGTGTACACTTCGCAAACACGCAAAATCAAAAGCAGCTTCAATTGTGGTTCTCTGAGACTTCCAACTCAGCACACAAAGGAGCTCTCTCTTTCTCTTTCTCTCTTCTAGAGCTGTTAATTAAGCCTGCCTCGCTCAGCACACTTCCATTTTCTGAGACCCGGTCCAAAGCAGACGCCTCCTAATTGTTATCGAGTCGGCATGGAGAAAGTCTGAGCAGCAACAAGCTCAAAGAATAAAGCTCCCTCTGAGGCGATGGGAATTGGGCGTGGAGCAGCAGAACCAGACGAGTTGCAGAGGTGAGATTCAGGGTTAAGATAGTTTTGGGTTTGCCTTTGTAGTTTAGTTTTCTTATGTTGTAACTTTTTGTCGAATTCAGTTTACTTTAATTCGGTTTTAGAGTGTGTTTTCTAGTTTTTATTAGTTAAATGTTTAGTTTTTATTAGTCATTGTGGTAGTTTCATTTTTTTTCATACTTTGATTTATTTCAGGTGCAAAATTCAAAGTATTACTCTGTGATTTTGTATACATTTATTGAACAATGAATACCCAACAGAAGACACCATTTAAAAAAAAAATGTACTCACTTATTGTTCAACAACCAACTGACTCTGGTGTTTTCTTCCAACTTTTGCTGTTACTTTTTTGTGAACTAGCATATAATAATAATAATTACAGAATGCTGCAATATGTCGACAGCTGATGTAAACTACTTATGTGGGGGGGCATTCATTTCCTAGCTTGAGAAACCAATAAATAGATTCATAAAAACAAAATCCTAGAATATTTTATCTATCATCTGAGCATGTCTTAGTTAGTTTTATAAACACATAATGTAGTCCCAGTCCATTATAGTTTTTCTCCATTTCTGAGCCGAGGTTGCTCCTGCCCTGCTCTCTGACCGCAGTCACAACAATATGACAAACTGGCCTCATTTTGCTTTTAATTAATCATACCCTGCTGGCAGCTACCTGAGCCACACATCGTCATCAGTCAGAAGGAGAGGAAGCCCCAGCCACACGTAATAAGAGAGGAGGATGCACCTCATTACCTGACTTCCTACACGGCAGAGAGAAGAGACGGAGACATTTTCCTTCTGATTTCCCTCCGAGTCCCAGGAGTTAGTAGCAAACTAAATGCATGTAGACCCCATTAGACGCTACACATTTGTCCTGCAGTCTAAAAGATGTTTCTCAGCTTTCTCTAGCTGTTCTGTTGCACAGCAGATTTCATTTGTGGAACAGTATATTAAGGTGCCGAGGGCAACGCTGCAAATAATGAGCTGGACTGCTCTGTGGCAACGGGACGAAATGCTTTCAGAGTCCTTCAAATTGAACTTGGAGGATTTGTTTTCTGTTAAAGTGTCCTCTGATTATTTTTACTTTCTCAATTACAACACCCAAGAACATCTTTTTTTTTAGTTTGTTTCCAAACGGAAAATTACATTTAGAGTAATATATGTAAACATACATATTTTATGCTTGTATTTGATTTTTCAGGTATCCTTAAAGTTACCTGAACAAGTCTAATATTTCATTTCAAACTAGTCTGCCTCCAGGTTTTGTATATGCAGGTGACATCAATACATTTAAGGAGCGTTTATCTGACTTGGTGAGGAATTTTGCACATTTTAATGACTTTTCACTAAATAACTACAAAGACTGTCAAGTGGCTAAAACCTCTGTAATGTTGTACAGTTGTAATGGAAATTGCAACATTTTTGTCCATAAAGGAGGTTGTCTGTAGAAAGGTGTGGCGTTCTCTCTGTGACCATTTCATAAAAACAAAATTGAGCCTGCAAGGAGGGAGTGAGTCCATCTAAACATGGATTAATGTTTAAAACTTAATGAATATGAAAGAGACTCCATTTGACATTCTTCCTTTCACAACACACTGGTTTGGATGATCTTTTGTACACCTATGTATTATAGGGATTGACGATCCACTTTGTAAAAATTTCGATACCGATGTCAATATTTAAGGTTTAGTATTGGCTGACATTGATCCAATACAGATATTGGCATTGGATCGGTGCATCTCTAATAAATTGAAGGATAAGCCATTATGAATAATCATTTCCAATCAAAAATCAGTTTTGAATCAAATCATGGCCCCAAAAATCAGAATCTAATGTCATCTCCAGTCTTCTGTATCTCTGCATTCATTCTGGCTAATCAGCTCCTGCAGCTCCTAGATTGGCTGATTTGCAAAAGCTAGCCAATAGCATGTCAAGCAGGACTGGGCCTTGCTGTTTCAGTTTCCAAAGCTGCATTTTCTTTCTAATATTTTAAATATAATGTTGTTGCTAAATTGTTAATCAGAAATTGAATGTAAAGTCTCTGACCGGTGGATTCGCTCAGCTCAATTATCTGGACATTGTCTGTGTCCTTCCTTCCAAACTGACAGGGTGTTTTTAATTAAAAGCCAGAGCTGTGTCCACAGGACGCTGCGTGACAACAGAAAGTCATTGTTCCAGTCCTTCACAGAGGAGCCATGCTGCCTCTCAGGATTCAGCCAGCCTGCAGATGATTGACAGCTCCATCTTTACAGAGGCCATCCACAAAAAAAAAAAAAAAAAAGGACCAGGAACACAGGGGCCATCCCCGCCCACCCAGCCAAACGTGAGAATGCAGGTGATAAAGAAAAAGAAACCAAGCAGCTCTCTACTACGTCAGATTTATTATTCATATCCGCCTGCCTTACCTTCCAACTCACAAATACACCACTACAAGGTTTATATGGCAATGAGCGCCTTGCTATAATAAAATCTTGCATCTGGAGATCATGTCGCATTGGTAGGCACAAATTGTCACTTTCATTTGGGAGGCAAATATGGTTGGAGTGAAACAGAGCTTGATAGATATCATCTACAGCATGGAGGTGGGGCTGGGGTGTGTGGCGGGGTGTTAGGGTAATAGTCTCCCTGAACTCACACAAATAAATGTTTCACAGTCTGTGCTGACATAGTTAAAAATGAAGGGGAATGTAGCAATGTAAAACTCTCTACAAGCTGTTAATATTTCATGACTAGCCGCTCTGACACTGTCAGTGTCTGCCTAATTTGTATGGCGCACAAGGAGGGAAGCTGGAGAGTGTTGGGTGTAGAAGGAGACGTAAGATAAAGGTGAAAAAAAAAATGCCGCCAAAGAAGACTTGAGTTTGTGCCGAGCTGACAGGTTTTTTTTTTTTCCCCCTGCCTTTTTAGGGGGTAAAGTCAGCGTGCTACAAAGAACATTTGAAATGGCCCATTTAACAGCACTGTACTGCGCTCCCGGCCCAGGGCACCATTTGCATACCTCCGATCGGATGAAGATGGATGGAGAAAATCAGTGTCAGTGAGATGAGCGTTTTATCAAGGTTACGCTATCCTCCAAACTCTTAAAACCTCTTTATCTCATCTATGTTGTCAGAATATTAACTTATCAACACCAGCCTTTTGTTGAAGCGAAAGGACGGAGCGACGGGGTTTATCTGCTAGAGGAGAGGCGACATGCCGGCCAGCCGGCTTCCAGAGGAGCAACGACATTTATTTCAAGATGATTTCATCATAAAATATAAGGGCTAATGGTGTCCATCAGAATTTCCTCAAACTGATGTTCATTTTTCATTGTTTTATCTTATAGTAAGTGTGTAAACATACACAGATGAATTCAACATAAAGATATATTAAGTGTTTTCTGATTAGTCTGAAGGTTCTGTTGCCAAACAAGCCAAAATCACTACCTGCTCACCAAACATGGTGCTGCTCATTATGCCCCAACAGGCAAACTGTTTCAGCAAATCAAATTTAAACACAACAACATATTCTAAAACCAAGCACAACTATAAATTACAAAACATAATAACATTAACAAAATTGAAGTGATAGGCATCACTGATTGGACAACAACACTTTAGACTTTAGAAGCAGGAGTTATTCTGGCGTTGGTACAGGCAGGCAGTCACAGCACTGCATATTGCCCAAACTGTGAAAAAGAACAAAGCTGAACAAAGTTTTGTAGAATGTCCCGACTGAAAACATTATTGTAAATTGGTAAATACGTTTCGATCACCAGTAGCATTCACACTTTCACCAAAATGGTGAAGTCAAAATTGCTGTCAACCAATCAGAGTATTCCCACTAATACCTACCTCTTCCGTTTTGTTAATGTTGTGTTTTTAAATTTGTTGATGTGGTTTGTACTTCAGGGCCACCGTACCAAACATCCCTCAGCTCACCCTCTCTCATCCTACACATGGAACGTTGTTCCAGAAAACATGTGATTCTTTCAGATGCAATTTTTCAACCAGAGATCAAACTGCACCTGCATGCATGCTGAATCAGATGCAATATCTAATCCTGGTAAGAAGGACAGCTTCTTCTGATTAAATGTCGTTTGATGGACTTTAAATTGTTCAGAACCTGTACTCATTCCCAGATTGATGAGCAGCAACAGACACTTCTCTATACTCTCTGTTGATGCCTTCCCTCCTTGGCATTGTGTCTCCATACTCCTGTTCCAAGGTTGCAAAACTCCAGCTTTTTTAGCTGCTACTTTCCCCTTTAAAGCTCTTCACACACAGCTTTTCTTTTTCTTTTTACCCTTGATGTTAAATAATTATTTTGATTCCAGTAAATACTAGATGTGTTTCAGTTTGTCCCAAGACGCAACGGCCTAAAATTTAAATAGGGTGTACGTACTTTTAGCACTTCTTGAGCCGTTTGATTGTTTTATTAGGTTTTTCTGGGTTACTCAAATAATATTTGGCCTGAAACCTGTTCAGAGGAAAAGTTATCAAGGCCCCAGTAGACGCTTAGTGAAACATCACTGCAGCTCTTCCTGTCCGCCTGCAGAAGCCTTCTGCTTCTCTGTTCTTCATCACGGAAGAATTTAAACGTTTTGTGCTTTAACTTCACTTTCAACAACTGCTCCCATAAAAGTTCCAGGAAGTTAATGAACACAAGGGTCGCTAATAGCTAAACGCTACCGCACATGCTCACCGTTTCCAACCTCCGGACATCTGAACGGAGCTCCAACTGAGCGCACATCCTCCTTTTATGACAGACGTTTATAAAACAGGAAGAGGAGCTCAAAACAGTAAGCATTAGCTATTTCTGGGAGAGGATGTCTGCAGATAACAAAGATCTGTCAGAATCTAATAGGTCCGTAGTTTAACTGAGTCCACATAAAAGGCGTTATTCACTCGTTGTGACCCCCTGCTGATGCTGCAAACTACCGTGCTCCCCGTTATAGGTTCCTGACCACATTGTTGGTGACGGGGCTGGGAAGCAGTCCAAAGCCACAAAACATTTCTGCTGCGGAACATTTGTTTCCTTTCAGGAAGGGTAGTGAGGGCACAGGGCCCCAACACACTCCTATTACATCTCTCTGTCCTGCCATGCTGCATGACAGTTTATTTTAGGAAGCGCACGTTGGCACCTGAGACACAGAGCTGACAAAGCACTGTGTGTCACTTCAATGAGGCCATTTGGTGCCGTGACAACGCCTCTGGCCATGAAGTGGGACAAGATGGACAACACGGCGCTAAACATCTCTACAAAGCAGGAAGAGAGGCTTCAGCTGCTCAAGCACTGTTCAGCTTCAGAGGGGAGTGGGGCAACGGGACGGCGGAGCCGGGGAGGATGTTGAATAAATCTGAGCTGCTGCGAGAAGCGGCTGGCCTGTAGTCTGCTTCTGTGGCGATCCCAGAACTGACAAGATAATCAATCTCAAAAACATTTCATGTAAACTTTTCCATGATAATCTGTTGACTCTACAGATTATTATGCATCTAAAAATGCATTTTGCACCAATCGCTAGCCAATGGTTTGATGAACGCTGTAGTTGAATGAATAATCAGAATCACATTCAGTTTAGTCAAAATTTATTCTAATTAAATAAACCATGTAAACATGTAAAACTGTCTGACTACTGCAAACCAGTGATCCACAAGTCACTGGTGTGACTTGTGGATCACAAGTCACACCAGTTTGCATGCAGCATACATTTTGTCAATGGCCTGATTGGACAATGCACACCTGGTTCCACAGGAGGTCTCAAACAATAAAAAAAAAATCACTTGAAGTCAATTCAGCTGTTTTTCTCTATCGGATCAGTATTGGCCAATACTAAATCTCAGATATCGTTACTCATATCAGAAGTGAAAAAAGTGTATCACACACATATATATATATATATATATATATATATATATATATATAAGTGGTTGTTTGAAGTTAACAGGAATTTAACACTCAGTATACCTCCCACCTCTGCTTCCTACTACCTTTTCTCAAAAACAAAGCCTCCTGCGTTATGAGCCTTCATGGGGTTCTTATGGTAGCTGTGTAATGCGTGCAGAGAGCTGGATCAGTGGATGCCACTGCTGCCAGTCAGAGAAATTTATCGCCCACAATCATGTTGTGCTTTTCCAGAAAGCTCTCCGGTAACTCAGGAAACACTCGTGTGGAGGCCTCAGTGTTATTGTGGGATCTTGAAGCTCGGCTTCCTGCTAGTGGGGAAATCAGAAATAATACCTGCCTGGAGAACCAAGCGCAGTATAAATACACTGCCAGCTCCAGAATGCAGTTAATGCATCTCCTGTTCCTCATAATGCAGTGTAAACTGAGTTCAGATACAGTTACAAACACAGATACTTAAAAAAAAAAAAAAAAAAAGGCTCAGGCTGTAAGGTGAAAGAGCAACTGCTCTACTGCGTTAAATATAAGATGCAAATGAAAAGAGAAAATCAATCATGACTGTAATGTGGCCTGATACGGTGGGGTGCGGGGGGGAAGCTCTCCTCTGAGGAGCTGAGCGCTTTGAGGAGGATGATGTATGGAGGAGTTGGATGAGAGGTGAAGAGCGTGGCGAGACGGGCCGCAGAAGGGCTGGATGGCTAGGTGGGCAGGGGGCTAACAGGGTGGGAGGGGGTGGGGATTTGACTCCGGAGAGCCCAGGGGCAAAAGTGGAATAAATGTTGATTAGTGTTGATTTTGTCCAACGAGCACCCGGCAACTGACAGAGGGACTAAGCTGGAGCGAAAGGGAACCATTAATCTTGGTCTGGTTTAAGCGGCATATATTAATTTGTGTCATTTCCACTACGAGGAGAGAAACCTCTCCTTCTCTCTCTCTCTGCCTCTCAGTGTTTGAGAGCCGCCTCAGTGGGGTGCGGGCGGGGGCGGGGGGTGGATTACAGCGTAAGCCTGGAGGTGGCGTCTGCAGCTAGCAGCAGCAGGGGGGTCGGGGGGGGGGGGGGGGGGAAAGGGGAGGAGGAAATGAAATTCCAAACACTGCATTATAGAAAATGAACTCCTGGGGGGGTTGGTATGGCAACCACCTTCCCCATGTGCAATTGCATGTTCAATTTAACGTGCATAACAAATTTGCAGACTTGATTAAATTCGTAACATATTAAGCAGGGCGGCGTGTGATGCTAGCGGAGGAAAACTGCAGGGAGCGAGGCTGCACAGCCGGCAGTGGACAACAGGGGGCGACGTTGGGACGTGCGCTCTTTTACCAGTCTAAGTGGATGCTACCTTCACTGAGTGATCCACAGTGGAAGTTCTTCTCGCCCACTTGTGCTCCAACGGTTCTCGGGAGAGGAGAAGGAACCCTGCAGGCCAGGAAGTAGAATGTTTACTTCCTTTTTAGTCAGATGAGAAGAAAAAAAAACAAATCGTTCCTTTTCCTTGATGTCAGTGTTAATTACCAACTCATATTCCTCTAATTAAGCTCTTTAATATGATTAACACATATCAATTAGGAGACTGACAATTTGCATAATGTATAATGTAAGCACATTGTTCCGTACTGTAATGGTGTTAGTTCAGCGTTTATGGCGCCGGCACTGACTCTGGCGGTCCTGTGGTTGTGACTCTGAAGGAAAACTAAACTCTGTCCATTTCCTAAACCACTTTCCCAACTCGTGTCCATCCAGGCAGGGGACCTCACTCTTCCACTCTCACTCTTCCTCTCCCTGAGAGCCTGTTCAACCTGGGGGGTCATTTTCAACTTCAGTTCCATCGTTGAGACTTATTCAACTGAATCCTTTTATGAAACACTTGGCTTTTAAATGAGAACTTCATCAATTTAACGATATGGAACACAGCATTTTCGAGAGAAAAAAAATCCCCAGAAGTGGATGTGTCTTCTCTTTTTTTTTTTTTTTTTTGCTACTTCTCTTGATTTTTAATATGCAACATGATTCAGTGGAGAGGGATTATTTGTTTGTAAACTCAGCCGGTGTGCACGCGACTTGACTGCAGAAGGAGACGGCCGGGCTTCAAACTATAACTGGTTGCCATAGTTACACATATTTTTTCTTGCTGTTTTAACATCGGCAAGAAAATGTACTACATCTTGCTATCGGCGGACTACATCTGTTGATCACAGCATCATAAAATAAGTTATGCTACCAAACTGACATTTGTGACCCATTAATGACCCATATGCCTTACATGCAGGTCAGTGGGTAAAATGGCACAAACTTCAGTGGCGAGCAATACCAAATACTCAAGGTTCAATGTTTGCTGATTTTTTTTGAAGTGCATACATAAACAGTCAAAAGAAAATGCAGCTTGGGAAGATAAGCTTCCAAAGCTGCATTTGGCTCGCTATTGGCTCGCGTGTGCAAGGCAGCCAATCGCGGAGTGCCATTTACTTTAGTTGGCGTTGATTGGCTGTACTGATAAGAGCATAAGAACATAACTAAGACTGTGGGTGTTAGCTTCATTGGTAGTATGGATATGTGCATTAATGCATATAATGGTATATTTTGTGTGTGAACTATAAAAATAGGCAGCTATAAGTGTTTTGAGAGGAAGTTTGAGGTATTCACGGATTTTCGCTGTTCGCAGACGGCTCTGGTCCCTGACCCAAGAGCTAAAAATTGACATAAGGACATCTGCAGGTTTCAGCAAGTCAAATGTAAGATTCTTTACTTTCTTACCAAGTTGTTGTTGAAAATGAGAGTTTGCTCTCAATCAACTTATCTGGTTAAGTAAGAGTTAAATAAATAAAACATAAGACCTTATAATTTTAACTTGAATTAAATTTAAGAGCAAGAAAATATAAATATAGAGGATGTTTGGGGCATCTTGCTGGACTACAATCACCCATGGCAAAAACTGCATCATTTGGGGTCTGTTTGTGGCAGTTGGTAGCAGTTTTGTGCTTGTCACACTGCAATACTCTGTAGAGCGCAGTAATCCCCATGGTAACCAAATGAAACCTTTCTTTGGCAACAGAAGAAAACAGACATTGTCCAGCCAATTGGCTCTAAATTCATACTTAACCTACAATAGACCCAAAATAGCTAGCTAGCTAGCAAGGGTATACTGTGTCAACGGCTAGTTAGCAGTAGCCTCAATCGCCTCCAACACCAGAATGTAACGAAGATGTCTGCATGACCCAAACTTTTGCCTGAAAGAAAAGTCCCGTGAAAAAAAAAGGAAACTACGTGAGACTAAATAGTGCTGCCATGACAAAAACTGATGAATGCATTTCAGGCCAACTTGTATTTCTTTAAGGAATTTAAGACATTTTAAGGCTTTAATTTTAGATACACAAAGTTGAAATTCAAAAATGCTTTACTGACCTCAAAGTGAAATGAAATGATGTTGCAACTTAAATTAATTCACATTCTCCAGAGATATTGTAGATAGTGATGGTTAAGGCATTTTAGAGATGCATAAACACCTTGAATTTTGTCAAGCTAATGATCTTAAAAATGAACCACAAAGTTCTAATCTGTGTATTTTTAGCTAAAATAAATCATTGGAAAATAAAAAAATAATCAATGCTTTTGCCATTGATTCGTTGTTTCAATCAATGGCTACAGCATTGATTCAAACAAAAGCCACAGTTTCAACCATGTACTAAAGCTTTTTACTTAAATACTTCTTCCCTAACGCTGCTAACAACAACTCCTTCTCCATCAATCACTCTGCTAATAAAGTCACCAGCCTGATGTAGCTTCACATCCGATGGCCGTGTGGGCAACTCGTTACTGACCTGAGATCAGCAGCCGTAACACAAGCAGGCAGATGCCAGCCATGCCTGGCGAGACTTTAGCGGTTCAGGGCTTCCATGCCTCTTCCACATTCAGACCTCTGGCTCCTTTAATCCTGTCAAACATTATCCTCTACCACCTTGTAAAACACCCCATTTTCACCCTTCCAAAAAATAACATTACATCACTCGGCCGGTCGCTCTGCTAACTGGAGGATCCCCTAGGCTTGAAACCGTGCGCTACACAAACACGCACGGCATGAAGGAAAGGCGGCCTTTTGTTGAGGTTGAGAGGAAAGAAACTAAACAGAGAGTCAAAGCAGAGTGAGGTCGGTAAAGGAGTGGGTTTGTTTGACACGGCTCAAGATTTATGATGTTGACAAAGTGTTTACAGAGGTCAAAGCGGCTCATTTTCCAAATCAGTTTGTCAGCCGTTTGCTTATCTAAAGGGCCCTTTTCATCAATCATGAAAAAGGTGATGGGGCGGGAGGAGTGGGGGGGACCTAGACAAAACATAACTTGAAGATATGTGATGGAGGGATTGTTTGATTCCTTCATGGCTGTCAGCTTGGCAGAGCAGAGAGGAAGCAGTTTAATGTTGTTGCAAGGTGTCTGATAGAATCAGAGCAGAGGGATTTTCTACTATGAACTGCTGGGATCAGCTTCACGTTTCGATTCCGCAGCCAGACGGCGAACGGAAAGCGACATCCATGAAGCCGTTGAAGACGAACCGCAACTGCTGTCTGCCGAAAAGAAACACACACTCACACAGGGATGGCCGTGGTTTAATTAAAGTGTTCCTTCCTTCGCCTTTCCTCCCCTATTGTGCTTGTTTGCACGGCCCCGCGCTTGTCGGCCATTCCTTGCTGCATCCCAGCAAAAAAAAAAAAACAAAGTACAGAGCACAGGTCAGAAGTTCAGGCTCTAGATCAGCGCTGGCACTGTGTGATCCTGGGATGGAAGATCCACCCAGGCAGAGAGCGGGGTGAGCGGTCCCGAACACGTCAAGCCACTGACGCAGCTCCGTTTACACGGCACATCTGCAGAGCGCTGGGCTGGACTGAGGTCACATGACCTTTAGTAAAAACACCATGCTTCACACCATTGTAATTCAAATAGGAGTGCACCGATTGGGTGATCGCTGATTACCTATGTTTAAAATAACTGATTCCATTTTTTGCCGAAACCTTTTTTTTTTTCTTCTGATAAAAGCAAGAAATTTGCTGAGTTGGCAACAAGTTGGGCTACTATTGTTAACTGTAAACATGCAGACATGACCTGGTGAGCCAGTTTGTCAGTCAAACCTCTCTCATGGCAGAGCAGAAGAGGACAGACTGATTTTTAGACATCTGTTGAGTTAGACAAGATGGGGGACTAAGATCAGCTTCACATGTGATACTTAAGGAAATTGACACCAATTAATCAGCTGGCCAAGAAATCGGTGCACCCCTGCAGTCAAATTCAAAATGTTGTCATAACTTAGATCATTCAATCAAGCAGTCACAAGCACCCCTGGTGATAGGGGGACTATGGTCCACCAGCTGCTCCACCCTGTTTTTGTATTAAGAAATGTTATAAATAGATAGGAACTTTTGGAAATAAAAAAAACTATCTGCAAAGAAAATACAGCAATGGATTAAATAAATCTTGTTTTTCTGTAAGCTGTGTATGATCTAGTGCCATTATCATTCTAAAGAGATAATTGTCTGCTAAAGATTAATGATAAGACGACGAAGACGAACAGCTGACAGGCATTTAAAGATGATTTTGGAGCATTTAGAATCGATTCAGGATCCCCAGGACTACGAACTGTGATTCTCTATAGAGTCATGTTTTTTCTCTGCACCTCTAGTTAGACAGTATTTATTAGGGGTGGTCATTTATTGTATGGTTTATCTTGAAAAAATGATCATCACGATAAAAATTTTGATTTATCGTTGTCATGACAAATTTTAGTTATTTACAGTAAATAAAGAAACAAAACTGACAGTACGATCGGAAATATTTTTACTATTTTCTCCACTGTTTGTTCTACAAGACCATCAATAAATATCAGTAAATTCAAAAACATGATTAAATGCAGTTACTTAGTGCAGCTCTGGGAAATAAATCCCGTTTTTAAATAAGTGGCGTTTTGATGAATACTGTTTCAAATAGGAATGTTGATTAAGAAGAATCGATATGTTTGTGGTGATGTGAATGACGTGCCGTGCACTCACAGCCATACAGTTACCTAAAAATATGAAGCAATACATTTTTATTTATCATAATCTTTTTCATTATCACAGCAGTTCCACAAAATATTGCAATAAAATTCTAAGTGCACATCACCCACCAAAAATATCAAATAACAATTTTATGGAATATGGAATTTGCTTTGAAAGGAAGGAAAGCCTTCTTTCAGCCAGCTGATAGGCAGAGCACAGCAACGGGTGGGAGAAGGGGAGACTATCCAGTCCCTTTGGCACCTGACGTTTAAGCATTAACACCAACGTACAAAGGTGCATCAATGTTATCGTTGGAATTGACAGCAAAGCGGCACGCCGATTTGATTAAATGAGCAATAGCTTCACTTATCTACTGCTAATAACTCTATGGCAGGAAATAACAGAAGCAGCAAAGACAAACCTGTTAAATTATATGGATAAATACACTAAAAATATTCATGCAAATAAATTAGAAAATTAACTGAACTAGTAGCAACAAGTTCCTTGCATCCATAAAAACCTATTTTAAGTACCTCACACAGGTAAGCAATGATTATATGCATTTTTATTTTCATCATCTATTCATGAAAATAGAAGAAAACACCACATTCGTTTGTTGACTTATTTCCCAAGCTTTTCTAAATTTGTCTTTAAAAGAAAGCATTTGCAGTTTTTTTTTACAGAAATTTATAATCAACAAATTGGACTTTAAATCTAAAATACTGAGACCATTTCCCCTAATACATCACGCCAAAAAATAAAAAAAATAAATAAAAAAAAGATATATTAGTGAGAAAACAGACAAGGAGATCCAGAAACAGAGTAAACCTAAGTTGAGGAACCGGCGTAAAACTGCAGGACTGTTTTCTACTTCCACCTAGAGCTCAGCTCCAACGTGACAACAAGCAAACCCCGGCTCTCCAATTAGCCGCACCTTGTGTTAATATGTTACCAGCTGAACGGGAAGGCAGGAAGCCGTCCAGGTTACTTTGCACTCGCGGCTCAGCCGAACTTTGGGTGAACCCCAGCGAGCTGCAGGGAGTGAAACATCACGCATATCTGTGTCACTCCCCCCTCCAAAAAACATACCAAGACAACAGAAAGACGAGAGAAGCAGCGGACTTCAAAAGACACACACACACCTCCTCCCCCTGTTGCTCTCTCTCTCATGAGGCTGCGGCCAAGTCAAGATAAACTGCCAGGCTAGGTGGGAAGAGGAAGGGGAGGGGAGTTTAGTTAGGCAGTAAAATAAGCTCTGATGAAAACATCCGTGACAGCACCAGGTGACGGAGGGATCACCAACATAAACAGCCACCAACGTCCCCAAAAGGTCAAGTATGTGCAGCTTTCCCTCCCTCTCGGCCTCCACCCATTCGGTTTGATTTCACGCGCCGATGAGTGTGAAACACACTGAGAGCAAGCCGGCACACTTAAGCAACTTCCAGCTCATCGGTGGAAGTTTCTACCGGCATCGCAGACGGAGGAATAAAAGACACGATCACACTAAAGTGCAACAATTTCACCAATTTTTTTTTTTTTTTTTTTACATGTCACGAGGTGAGGAGAAGTTGGAGACGTCTCTGGAAACATGACTTTACGTCTTGTATGTTATTTCTCTCAAAGCAATTATTCTGCTGACACGCTGCCTCGCAACTGCTTTAATAGAGAGACACAAAACATAATAGAGACAGACGTATTCAGCAGATTTGACAGTTAACTCACAAGGGGGAGACAGCAGCGTGTGTCACAATCCAGCTCGCTGCTTTCCGCTATTCTGCCGTAGAAACTTCCTCCATGTTACGGCGCGGGATTTATTAAGGATTCTAATGCTGAACAGCTGCAGGAGGGAACGCACGCCGCGTCGCTGTACCTGCTGCACGGCTCTCGGCCGTGCAAAGTGTGATGTGGTGACGTGGAGGCTGATCGGACCTACCTGTTTTTTCTTTGATTTCGCACAGAACGTTGAAAAGTGCTGGCTTCATTCTGTGGCAGTTGAGAGCGTGTTTCCTGAAACAGAGAGGTGACTTGGTGAGCAAAAACTGCGGGCAGGAAAAACATTAAGAGACAGTCCTCAAGCCTGGGGAATGAAGTAGAGCTCAGTGTCATTCTGATTCACAAAGTGCTGCAGTGCAAATTATGATTAAAAAAAAAATTAATTATGCTCTAGGACCACAACAAGTGTTCCATTAATGCAATCAACTTAAGTGCCGGGCTTCATTTCAGATCTTGCTTGAAGAAAATTTGCAAACAATTCCAACTTTGACAATGCTTTTTTTTTTCTCTCTGCCCTACTTATTTTACTGATGTTGATCACAATGTTTTAGCTGCTGATGCTGTAATATCTTTTAAAAACACAACATGTTCAACAAAGGGAAATATCCTAAATTACATGTTAGCTAAGTTCTACTAAAATTGTAACTCACTGAAAAGCTGTACAAAGATTTGAGTGGATAATAATCTTTTTTTTTTTTTCCAACTGAACCAACGACTTCTTAATGTACAAAATATGCAAGACTAATAAAATAGAGATTAGTAGTTGTGTAAGTGAGTATGTATAGAACTGACTGCAAAATGTGTGAAAACTATGTCTCAGTGATAATTTTGAGAGGTTTAGTTTAATATGCAATACAAGTAATTACCCTATAAAATTACTAGGGATTGGAAGCAATGTAAGTACAATTATTAATTAACACTTTCTCAACGCATGAGAAACAGTTAAATGGAAGATGAACAGGTGGGTGAACGTACAAGCTCTAACAATGAAGATATGCAGTATTTTATTATATTATATTTGTCTGAAGTAAATTAACTAGCAAGAGCTACAACCAGCTCTGAAGCTGTTACAATCTAACTCTGCTTCTGGAAGAAATTGACACATTCAAAAATGGCACATTTTAAACACACACACACACCCATACACACACACACACACACACACACACACATATATATATATATAGTTGTGTGCTGTTATCTATTCGTTTGTGTGTTTTTATGAAACTGCGCAACAACTTCCAGTGATTCTCAAGCTTCACTCACTTTTATAAGGGACAAACAACATGGATGACATTTTTAAAACTCAGTCTCGTGTCATCTATCATAAAGTACATATCGGTTTATGTTTCATGACTATAAAGTGATCAGTCTTCACTAAATGCAGCTCGGGGGGGAGAAGCGTCATTTGTCTTTTTAAAGTTGGCGACACGTCGCCAATAAACGCAATTCTTTAAAAAAAAAAAAAAAAAAATATATATATATATATATATATATATATATATATATAGGTCTATATATTTTTTAATTGTGGATTTGAGCTCGACCTGTAGCTGTAATGTTATAGTTTACGGTCACATTTGAAATGTAATTAGCTGAAAGTTGTGTTTTCTTTCTAAATATAACACCGACATGATAACATTACTGTTGTTGCTTTCTTTAAAAAAAAAAAAAAAAAAAAGGGCTCCTGTTTCCCGCCGCCTCCCTCTTGACACCAAGCCGAGAAGTCTCTTACCTGGCCTGGGCTTCGTCCAGACTTTGGTCCGTGATGGTCATAATTTGCTGTAAAATGTCTCCAATGTCCTGCTTCCTCCCGTCGCCCTCGGCTCCTCCGCTGCCTTCCAAGTGCTGCGGCAGGCCGGGGTGCCCCGCCATCCCCACCCCCGAGTGAGAGTGCATCAACCTCGGCTGCTCGTCCATGTCTTCGGCCTCCCTTTATTTGTTTGATCTAGTTCTATTTGTCGCCCACGCTGATAAATTTCCTGTAAAAAAATAAATACAGTAAAAAAATAAAAAATATAAAAAAAAAAAAAAGGAGAAGAGGAGAAGAAGGGAGGACGGAGAAGAGAGGAAATAAATCCTGGTATTTCTTCCTATGAGCGTTTTAGAGACGCTCCGCCAACAGGGGAATATAAAAAAATAATAATAAATAAATAAAAAAAAAGGTGGCGTTAGAGAGGGAGAGAGCGGAGCAGCGAGCCTCTCTGGCTGCTTCTCTCAGCTGAATGTGAAACCTGATCTGAACTGCTGTGGGCTGCCTGCGCGTCTCAACCACACAGACAGACAGCTGCTCTCAACTACTAATGCTTTCCCTGTATCCAAACCCCGCTCCGTCTTCCGAAAACAAGCAAGGAAAAAGTGGCTGTGAGGAATGAAACAGCAGGGATTTACTTCACTCGCTCCATCCTCTCGCTTTTTGTCATGTTCAGCGCAGGCTGGGCAGGCGGCGACTTAGAGAAGAGAGCACGAGAGTCAGGCTCCGCCCACGCGACGTGATTGGAAAGGCGCTGGATTTAGCCCCGCCCCCAGGAGCATCGAGATCATCGGAATGTTGGATGCAGAGGAGACGCTCCGGTGTGGCCGCATAGTGTTGCGATCAGGGGAGGGGGAAAAAAAGGCTTGTTGATGGATTGAGCGTGAACTCGGTGTAAATAACAGCGACCCGGACCCTCCTTATGACCTCAGCAGAACCCGCTCTCCCGCCACACGAGGCCATTTAATTTCCACACTGTGCCAAGATGAGGTGCACCAATCAGAGCTGTTGGCCACCCTCCAAAATTGATGAAGATCTACGGCTTAGAAAATAATTCGACTAATGACACACATAACAGATGAAAAACACGTTTTTGATATCAGTAATGTAAACATTGCAGACAAATCCTACAGTCAACTTGCTTTGTTGGAGTTTTGTCCATTCATTTCCAGGTATATCGAGGGGCTTCGCCTGGATGGCTTTGGCAGGGTCTTCCTAATGTAAGGCGGTGACCCATGTTGCGCAGCCAGGCAGCAAGACCCGAGTGTGTCTGGCCAGGCTGAAAAGTGCCCTTCAGGCCCAGCGCTGCTTCACAACCGCTGCGCCGCTCCACCAAGAGGGAAGAGAGAAGTGAAGGAGGAGGAGGAAAAAGAGGAGGGTTGGATGGAAAAAGGAGCTCCAGTGTAGAGCTAAAGTCTGAACACTGTTCTGTAAATCACTGGGCTGGATGACAGGCAACAGTGCTTTTCATGTGTGCAGGGCTAAAAGTAGGATTTTTTGATCTTTTTTTTTTTTAATCAATTAATTTTACAAAAGATTTCAAAAAGAGCAACTGTAAATTGTTAAAGAAAAGGGTTGCAAAAAGAAACATTCCCTCAACCCCCACCCGGGTCCACTCCTTGAGCCCGGGAAACAGGGCCAGCCCAAGGCACAAGCAAACAAATCAGCTGCTTAGGGGACCCAGGACAGCAGAGGGCCCCCAAGAGCACTAGACTTCTCAAACCAAATGTGGATCTCAAAATATTAACTTTGCATTTAGACACACCCACACACATGCATGGTACTTTCTAGAGAACATTGTTTTTTTGATGAAAAACATGCTGCATGTTTTAAACTACGAATTTGATTTATT
>CAEGAD010059010.1:0-10942 GCA_903067055.1 Poeciliopsis paucimaculata
TAAATGTTGAATAAGAGGGGTCCTAGGATTGAACCTTGGGGTACCCCACATGTGACCTTTGACCTCTTTGATGAGAAATTTGCAATTGAAACAAAGAAATCTCTGTTCTTTTTGTAAGATTCAAACCAGTTAAGCACCGAACCGGAGAGTCCGACCCAATTCTCCAGTCGATTCAGTAATAAGTCGTGGTAGACTGTGTCAAAAGCTGCACTGAGGTCCAACAGAACCAGCACTGTGGTTCTCCCACAGTCCGTATTTATTTGGATATCATTGAACACTTTTACAAGAGCAGTCTCTGTGCTGTGGTGAGCACAAAAACCAGATAGGAAGGAGTCAAAGTGGTTGTTTATCGTTAGGAAGCTATTTAAGTTTTTTCAATAACTTTGCTGATGAATGGGAGGTTGGAGATCAGCCTGTAATTCTGCAGTAGTGATTTGTCCAAATTGTTCTTTTTTATCAGTGGTTTGATAACTGCTGTTTTCAAAGCCTGGGGGAAAACGCCTGATGTGAGTGATAAGTTTACTATTTGGATCAGATCAATAGCAATAACAGGCAGGACTTTCTTAAAGAAACATGTGGGTAGGACATCCAGACAGCAGCAACTGGAGCTTAATTGGCTTATAATTTTTTCTAGGGTTTTATTATTAAGTAGTTGAAATTGGGTCATTTTTCATGTATTTGTTTTGTTTGGATACAGCATTGGTACTGGTTTTGTAGTGGATGTGCAGATTAATCCTCTGATTTTTTTAATTTTCTCTGAAAAGAAGCTGGAAAACTGGTTGCATTAGATTGAAATTCAGGTGGCAACGTCATCGGAGGGTTTGTGAGCCTGTCAACTGTTGCAAATAAAGCTCGAGCAATGTTAATGCTTTTGTTTATGACATCTGCAAAGAAATCCTCTCTTGCATATTTTAGTGTTGAGTGATAACCAGGTCCAGTGTGTGTCCTCAAGTGTGTGTTACTTGTTTGACATATTTTGTTAGAGCAAAATTCTCTAACATATTAGCTTTTTTGCCCCTCTATCTTGGGAGTTGTCAACATGAATGTTAGAATCACAGACAATTATTAAACAACCATAATCATTGCATATGAGAGATAGAAGCTCTTTCAAGTCAGTAACGAAATTGTCCACCTATGTTGGAGTTTTGTATAAAATTAGTGTCCAAGTTCGTTTGTGGCCTTTAACCTCAATTCCAAGTTTTATATTTGACAAGAGCCCTTGACTACTGAGGCAGAACCTCCCTCAGACATGCTTCTAATCAAGAGACTCCGGCAAATTAATCTCATGGATCTGCTGTATATTGTATTGCATACTTCTATTAAAAAAACACAAAAAACAAAAACAGAGTGTGTGTCACAAGATTACAGTCACAGAACACTGGATTAATGTACCAGTTCCTCATTTTGAACTAAACAAAGACAGTAAGCAGGATTTCAGTTAACAAGTGAGGGACTTAGCAGCTGGATGAGGCGCTATGTCACGTCTCTGTTCTAATGCTGGGTTCTGTTTTTAAAAGAGTGTGTGAACAAAAAGCCTGCATGGAACGCTGCATGGAGCTGCTACGTGCTACATAGGCAGAATTAGGTCCCCTTGCATGTTGATAATAAAAGTATCAGGGACTTTAATTGGAGTTAGAAAAGAAGTGTTGAGTAAAGCTCAGCAAACTTTGGAAATGTTCACTATTCTCATTTCAGAAAGTAAAACTTCTAAATTATATAGATTCATTAGATAAAGAGTGAAATATTACAGGTTTTCCCTTCTTGTAATTCTAGCGATTATGGCTTACAAATGATAAATATGCTAAATTAAATGTCTAGAAACATTTGATTATTACATAAGAAACACCAAGGTCACTGAACCAGCTTGGTGTACATTTTTCTTTCTATAAATACGCTACAACATTTTTTACTATATCTAAATTTTCTGAGGCGCACACTTTTCATCATCAGTAAGCCATAGTGATCACATTTACAAGAAATAAAACAAATCCCGACACAACAGAAACTCCAATGTGATCAAAACTAGAACAAAGCATTTCATTCATTCCCCTGTATAATAAACATTTTCATAAAAACAATATGACCCTGCAGGAAGAGCAGCAACGCTGTGCAAAGCCTTAAAAAGTCTTCAGAACCACTGAAACATTTTATCACATTAGAACCACAAGCTTTGATGTATTTTACTGAGACACGTATTTCTACTAAACACCTGTCCTGAGAAGCCCTCAGGGATGTGTGAAAAAAAAAAAAATACTGAATGAATAACAAGCAGGTCAGGGGTAAAGATGTGAGGAAGCTTAAAAGTGGGTTAGGTTATAAAACAATATCTCAAGCTTTGAACAACTGTAAATCCACAAAGACACGGCCATTTGCTTAAACCTACAGAGAAGCAAGAGGCATGGGGTCATTATGCAGGAGGAGTTTGAGATTTACAGATCAGGTGAAAGACTGTAAATCATTTACACCATAAATATAATCTTTATGGAACAGCGCCAAAAAAAAAAGGCACTGCTAAAAAACACAAAAATGTAAGAGAATCCTCTGGTCAGGTGAGAGGGAGACTGATTGTTTCTGGTCTTTATACAAAACATCATGTGTAGGGGGGAAATGCCACCGTGGACACATCATCCTTTGGGGAAGCATGATGTTAATATCTGGGTGTGAGAATACTTTTCTTCAACGAGTGGGAGGAAAGCCAGTGAGAGAGGACAGGAGTATGGATGGAGCCAAATACAGGGAAACCCCAGATGGAAGCGAGTTGAAATCTGAAAAATACTCGAAAGAGGAGTAGAGGTTCTCCTCCCAGCAAAACAATGCCTCCAAGTCCAGATCTACGTCCAACCGAAAGCCCGTGACAAGACTTGAAATATGTGTTCACGCGTCATCCATCCACAGTGGGAGCTTTTTTTTGACAAACAAAAACAATAGAAGAGCGAAAGAAAAGCCGTATATATTTTAGTCTCAAGATGTGTGAAGGTGGTAGAGAAATGTCCCAGAAGAAAAGTTGGTGGTACAGAGAAGAACTCAAGGGATGCATTCAAATGTACAACGCCTTCAGATTTTATTTGTAAAAGAAAAACAACTACATCGATATATATAGACAGACATAGCTTTTTTCTTTTACTTGCTACTTTGTTGGTCTATAAATTATAATCCCTTTAAAATACATCAAGGTTTGTGGTCGTAACAAAATGAAATGTGAAATAGTTCAAGGGGAGTGAATACCTTTCCAATATGCAATGTTTGTAAATCAAACAGGAAACTGTGTTTTTGGTGTTAGTGGTCAGCCTGTGCTCTACGTTATCCTGCAGCTGTCCTCCTCACCAGGCGGTTGGCCATTGAAATGGTGCGAGCCGTTGATTCTGCTTCCTGTTGGCACTTCACTTTGTCCGCAGTGGCTTTCTCAAACTTTGCAGTGAGCTTGGCTAGGTTCTCATTAAGGTGCTTAAACAAAAACCAAAAACACACACATACACAGAATAAGAGAGAGAAGAAAACACATTAGGGACTTATTAATTTGTTGATGAAGTCAAGTAAAACATAAATCAAGCTTATAAAAGTAGCTTTGGGAGGAGACAAGTTGGATAAAACTTTCCTCTTTTCCTCTTTTGTTGGATTTATTGGCATATGGAAGCAATTATAACAAGGACAAACAGGATTAATCGGCAGAGAAGCACACAGGTTCAGCAGATTAGCTTGAGGGTTGCTAATTCCCCTTGGCTCTGAAAGCCATTCTCTGCTCAGGCGATCTGACTGAAGGCTGAAAAATGACAGCGAGAAGTCATGCTGGATCTTATTAACAGCCGACGCGCCGCACTCTGCAAGTTTTGATGTAAGCGGCCGCATCTGCCGCAGTCACAGGCCTCGCTTTCCGCTGAGACTCTCCGGACCTCTGATGAGCTGAATGTCAAATACCACTGAGCAACAATTATTTACAGCTGCCTTTTCTACGGCGAGGGGGAGAGGGATGGATTTGGTTTTAGATTAATGAACAGCAAAAGTCTTTTAAAGCACTTACACTAGCTTTGTATTGATGGAAAGCTGGCGGTGTATAATTACTGGAAGAGCTTGTGTGTCAACTGTCACTCAAAGGCTGATAAAATAATTCATATCCTGACTTTCTGCCGCCGCTCACACAGCCTGTGGTTGTTTCCATTTTATCTGTGCACCATCAGATTCTTAATATGCTGCGTATCTTCTGGGTTTGATGGAGTTGTTGATCCTCGCTGATGTCTCGCAAATCAGGCGGCGCTGTCTACCTTTCTCGAGTCATTATTCAACTCTCAGTCAGCCCAAAACTAAAGTTGAGAGATTTTTTTTTAACGACTGTCACTGGATATTGACTCGGAGGAGTGATGATACGGAAAACACAAATAAAAGTATACCTTCAAGGATCATAGCAACGACTTGCAACATAAATACCAAAACTTTCTTTAAAAAAAAAAAGAGAGAGAGAGATCTGTTGAAGTCTGTGTTCTGAAACAGACTTTTAACTTTTTCAGACTCAAATTATCAGAGTTCTTAGTTTATTTCTCCCTTTCTAAGTTCTAAAAACACCAAACATTTATGGTAGACATTTCTATACAAGCCAGACTTTATAAATAGAACCGGCAAGAATCCAAGACTTGATAAACATGGAAGAAGGACACAAGAATGACAAGAATGAAAAAGAAAAACATAAAGCAGGAAAGCCAGACATTGAGAACAAAAATTAAGTCACAAGGGAAGACATAGGAAGCGATTGAAATCCTCAGGAATGGTTGAAGAAAAGGAAAAATGTAAGGACACAGGGTCAGAAGTAAGGATATATGAAAGAAAATTGAAGGAAGGAGAAGAGAAAGTCTAATAAATAAATAAGGGAAGAAAAGACAACGAAAGAGAAGGAGGACGAATTTAAGACAGAGGACAGAAGGAATTGAAAAAATGGGGCAGGGAAAAAGATGTTTCTTTAAACTTCATTTTCTTTTTCTATGCTAGAAATTCAATCAACGCTCCGCCGTAAAAATTAACTTTCTTATTCCCGACATTAATCCAACTTACGTTGACCTTCCTCTTGATGGCCGTAAGCTTTTCCTGCGCAGCAGCCAGTTCAGCGTTGGCCTTGCGTAGAGCTTGACGTTTGGGCTCCACCTCACAGTAAACCTCGTAGAACTTGACAATGTTTAGAACCCAGGAGCATAAACCGGCGGCTGCGTAAGACTTGGAGGCCACCAGGTCTGGCTGAAAGTCTGGATTCTAGAGGGAACCAAAACGGACGAAGAACGGTTTGAAATGACGCTCTACCTTAGTCAGGTTTATCACTCAAATCACTCATGTCAGGGTAAATTGGGAATTGGTAAACACCTCATTTGTTACATTACCATGGTAAGAATCGTTTGCAGGAACTAAAGTAGGTTTCTGGGGAAAATACTCTACTCCTGTTGTTCCCTATAGAGCAGGGAACTCCAATCCTCAATGGCCACTGTCCTGTAGTTTTTAGATGTGCCACAGGTACAAAACACTGGAATGAAATGACTTAGTTACCTCCTCCCTGTGTAGATAAGATCTCCAGAGCCTTAATGACCTAATTATTCTATTCAGGTAGTGCAGCAGAGGCACATCTAAAAGGTGCAGGGCACCGGCTCTCCAGGACAGGAGTTTGACACCTGCACAATAGAGCAACTAGAGACAAATCAAAGTAACTGTTAACTTTATCCTGTTGGATTTATTATCATTTGTTTGCTGATGGTACTTAAACCCTGTCACTCATGGTAAAAATAGCTTCTTAAAGAACTTATATTGACATACAGTAATAAAATCAGTTAAACTCAATGGAAATATTAAGTAAATAGAATAACTCAATTTATCGTCCAGCAAAATTTGCGAGTGTGACAGACTTGGAGTCGAGTGATACGAGGTAAAACATGGTGCCATGTCATGGGGCTAACTGGTGTAAAAATTACAATTTGTTAGTAGAAGACCAGGTGGTCCAATGCTCTCCTCCAAACTTTACATGAGTTATAAAGAGACACTGAGATACGCTTAAAGATGTTCTGCTAAAAAACAAAAATAAATAAAAATTATATTTTTATTTTCATGACTAGGATTCCTTTTCTCTATTTTGCACAGGATGATGTAGTTTATTTCAAATCCATGATGTTACTTGGATTTTAAGCCATAACCACGAAGAAGATATTTTTTTTCTACAATTGGGATAATATTTCTTTCACACTTCAAGCTGGGACTTGATGCCTTCAGGCCAATATCTAAAAGGCCTGAGGCAGCAAAGGGGGTTGGAATCAACCCACTGTGATTACACCTCTGAGCCACCAAGATAGGTAGTGACTCATGTTAAAGTAAAGCCGCTGTAGGCCAAGTGGTATGATGTAGGGAACTCAGCACTTTGCCTTGTGTCATTTGATAGTTTGTTAATTCCCACCTTTAATAGACTTTGGTGAAGTATATTAATACAAAATACCATTGGATTTCAGCCAGATGCTTCTGGTGTTGGGTGTGTTGTAAATAAAAAAAAAATAACAGTGGTATAATCTTTAATATAAAACCCCCACCTCAAACAGAATAGGAGATATCTGATATGCATTTTTATGCAAAGTTCTTGATGTTTACCCAGCTGAACATTCGGTGCTGTTCAGCAAAGGTGTTTTAATCTGTGTAGAACATGGCGGGATCCATTGGTGATGTATAAACAAGCAGAACGCAGCTTAAAGAGGGGATTTATGTGCATCAATTACATGAAACAGTTTAGTGAAATATCCTTATGGTGAGGACATAATGTGAGGCTAAATGCCTTGTCCTTGGACACTTCGCTATTTGGATTAGAAGGGAACCAACATTACAATCTTTGACATGCATACTAACCCCTGGCTACGAAATTAATTAATGAGAAGTCATTTGTAATTTTACACAGGTGTGTATGAATTAAAAAGAAAAAGAATTATTTGTGGAATCCTAGTTTTCTCTTCAGCATGAGAAGTCCGCTTATGAAATTTGTTTACAGTCCAATAACTTGCTCCCCCTGCTGTGCTGTAAAGGTCAGTTTTGTAATTTGTTAAGTGCAACACCAACGTATCTCTAACACACAAAAAGGTGAACATATCTATAGGGATCCTTTCATAAATTTATGATGAGCACAAGACTCAGATCAAAGCTGGCTGGTCAGATCACCATTAAAATAATTTTGCCTTTTAAAGTTGATAGAAAAGGTGCTAGCAAAAGAAGGATTACTGGAATTAGATCACTGGAAAAATCAAAATGCCAAGACAAAGTGCAACAACTAACTATATAATATGTATAGTTTATCCTTTCCTATTCTCATAACTTTGAACATTTAAGTTAGATAATAAACTTTAAATATGCAAAAAATTGCACATCGAGCATTTTATCTTGTCAACTTTATCTTGTCTTGTGTTTTACTTGATGGATATTTTGGTCTGTTTTTCATTATTGCAACATTGACAAAAATGATAAAACGTCATGCAATTACACTTTGGCCAAATACAAACAATGTGAGGCTGGGGTTGACTGGCAAAGTCTATTTGTGCCACAACAAATTGACGCTCGGAATATTTCTAGGCTTAACGTAAAGAGCAATAATAAAACATGTGAGAAACCCGGAATGCTGCAACTAATCTACTCATATCAATGAGTAGAGACAGGGCAGATATGTGACGAGGTAAAAAGTGACATTTAAATGTTACAAGACCTGACTTGGTAAGAATTCAGCTGGGACTTTGGAGGAAGACTGACTGGGGTGCTCATTAAGACTTTATTCGCCACATTTTGCAGCAGTCAGATTAATTGAAAGGACGTCCCAACGGGGCATGAGATGTCAAGCAAATACGGCGTATGAAATATTCAATAATCCTACAGATATCTGCCAGTAAAATTTGCTTGAAAGGTTAACATTAGCAGAAGCTTAAGTCAAAATAAATTGAGAAAAAGTTATTACACAATGTTAAAAATTTAGCTCAACTGATATTTTTTTAGATAAGAAAACAAAACCTAATGAAGAATAATTAAACTTATTGAACAGAAGATATTAAAAGGTTGGGACATCATGTTCTCTAACACCTGGTCTGACTCTTTTTGGTTTAAATAGCATTAGCAAGACGTTTCTTGTAGCCATATGTTTCCAACATCGGATTGAAGAACATTTGCTCCACTCCTCACTTTCAGCCTTGAGGTATTTTAAAGGGGTTTTCTTGCATGTAAAGTCTAGTTATAGAAAGTCCAAAGTTTTTCACATGGCTATGTTTTCGTAACATCGCTACAAAGATGAACGCTTTTATGTAAGCGTTCTGAAGAAACAGAAGTGTGTGTTATCTGCTGCACTGCCATGCCTCGTGTCTGCTTCATTGAACCTCATAATCAGGGCAGCTGTTAAATTTGCAACACTTAATTTACTCCTTGATTTTCTCTGGCTGTCATTTTAATGCTTGACAGCCATAATGTGCCTCTGTCATTATAATCACGGCCTGCTAAAATTAGGATTTATTAGCAGAAGTTGGAGCGGAGTGCTTGCCGACCCACCAGCCACTAGGAGGGCTCACCTGCAGGTAAGGCCGGATGGCTTTCAGGCAAGCCTCTGGGATGTTTTCTTTGTTGAAGTTTATCAGAGAGTCCAAGAAGGAGTCCACCTTGGCCATCATCACCTTGGCTGCCTTCCAGCTGCGATCCTTCGGGACTTTGCCTCCGGGTGCCATCAGGACCATGACCGCCGCCGTGACATTGGTAACCGCCGCCACGGGAGAACCGAACGACTTCAGCTCGGTCAGGTTATTCTAAACAGGAAAACGAGGAGGGAATTGTAAAAGTTAAGAAGAGGGCGTGTGTGATTTAACTGAGTTTGAGCAACTGTGCAATCTCTCTGGTCTTCTGCGGGGGTGGGAGGAGGAAGGGATTTGAATACGGGAAGAAGAACCTGTGCTGACTTTGAGACAACAACAGAGAATTCTAATTAAGGAATCTGGAGAGAGCTCTGAGCAGTGATTGAACTGTCTGTTCTGCTTGTTTGAACAGAGAGCACCTTTTAAACACAAAGGGTGTTTTCGAAAATCCCCCAGCCAGCTCTTAAACCTGCATGGGATGCAAGGATAAAGTAAAATGTCGACGAAACATAAAGATAACATTATTCCAGTAAAGGCCCGTCTAAACCTTGTGATTCAACAATCGTTTCTCACTAGTCGAGTCCACAGAAAAAGATCAAAGAAAATGTTTTTTTTTTTTTAATGAAACAAAAAATTAAGATACAGATAAGGAGTGATGGGACAAATCAAGTATGGCGGAGAGTGAGATAGCAGAGGAACTGACTTTGTTGAGGGTGTTGAGGGCATCCTGTGCTGCTTGCAGAGCCGGCTCAGCCTTGGCCAAGTCCTCCTCACAGTCTCTCTGCTTGCCGCTTACCACTACAGCAATGGCCGCCACCTTTTGTTCTTCCTCATCAGCCACAGCCTTCTCCTTTGTGACCTTCTCTGTTTCTATCCCAACCTCCTGCGGGCAGCACAAAGGGCTTAGTCAGAGAATTAACCAGATTTGGTATATATAGTCTGCAGTGAACAGCACTATACCGAGGTGTCCTGCAGGCTAGCAAAGTAAGAAATCACCACTGAATGATTACAAATGGCATTCAATTCACTCTTACTTGAATCAGCTTGTCAGCATCTTCATTCTTCTGCTTGAGTTCCACTTCCTGGGCAGCCAGCTTGGCCTTGAGATCATCCACCTATCAGAGGAGGAGACTCAGGAGTTCAGAGAGTGAGAAACAAGACTAATGGCTCAAGGTACGGTTCAACTGAATAGACTTTTCATTTTTGCTAAGTATTTGTCCATATGTAGTCTTGATGTAATATTAGTGATCATTTTCCCTTTTGGGTGATTGGAAAAAAAATAAAACATTTTTCCAATGTCCGTTTGAAAAGGCTCCAATATTACCAACAGTTTCTATACTACACACCTTTTTATGGATAGTCCACAAAATGACGCTCTCTGGTGTGGAGCATTACTCAAAAAGAAGATAAGGTCTCTGGCTGTTTAGGCTGAAATGTGGAAAATTGAGGCATTGGTCACAAAAGATTTAAATGTCGTCATGGAGCATTGGAAACATCCTTTGCCTTTAGCTTTAGTGATACAAATCATGGTCGGTTTTGATCACTTCTTTCTTTTAATAAATCATTGTTTGAAAACTGCCTTTTATATTTAATCTATAGCACTGTGGGGAAAATCTGAGTAGAGAGCAGGGCTTGTAGATGCAGAAAGAAAAAATAACATTGTGTATTTATGCATCACGTACAGAGATGGGGGAAAACAAAAAAAACAAGCATGGGGTTCATATTAGTGTTTTTGTCAAAAAAGCACAGTGAATACCTTGTCAGGTAAAAACCCACACTAGTGTAACCTGATCCTAAATATAAGGGTTGTAATCCACAAAACATAGCAATAAGCAATCTATTTTTGTTATTGTGGCAACCATCTTGTAACTCATTGTAGCAAATGAGTCCGTTATCTCATTTAAAGTCTCACATGCTTTAGAGGGACTGATCGTTTATTGTCGGTGATTGTATCATCACTGGGCCGTGTGGAGAATACAACTGCTGACAAAGCTCAGCAACCATTTAACTGAAATCTAAACATCTCCTTAGCCGTTCAAAGCCATGGATATGATTCTGTGACTGGGAAAGCCTAACAAATAAGCCCCACAAAGTGCCCTAAACCTTTTGATGATAAGATGTTGTGCCGTGCTGGATTGTGCCATGTGACCTTTAATCCATTATGTAGAGAAAATCTTTCCCTGTCCAAGCAGATAAAGCCACAGAAAAGATGAATGGCATGGATTTCCAGGGAGGGAAAGTAAAAAAAAAAAAATATATATATATATATATATAGGCTTTAGGATCAAGAGCTGCTATCAGCACACATATACACACACTCACTAACAGAGACCAAG